>CATIWR010076840.1:0-14669 GCA_949677035.1 Omphalea diandra | reverse complement strand
ATTTTTTATCTTTATTTTCCTTCTCTCCCAAATCTGACTTTTTTCTTGGACACAGTTTCGGATACTAGTTCAAGTACATTTAACTTTTGTCATATCATCAAATGTGTGCTTAACACGAACTTAAAATATAAAATGAAACTAATTGTGAAAAATTTAAATAAAACAAGAGACCCACAATACTATTAGCACAAATAAAATCACACAATATATTAAATTATATTAAACAAGGGACCTGATTGCTAGGAAGGTACTAATTGATGAAAATCAAAAGACAATTCAATCAATTGAGTTTAATTTCAATATAATTTTGATTAGTTTAGTTTTTCTTTTAAAATTTTTTTAACTAATTTGATTGGGTTCAATTTTTAAATAAAAAATTTCAATTGAATCAAATAGAATCAAATTTATCTAAAATTAAATTATAATAAGTTGAATAGTAATAAATAAAATTAAAATGATTAAATCCAATTTAAAATTTATTTTTTTATATTAAAAATATATTATTTATATTAAAAATATTTTAAAGTTATTATCTATATTAAAAATATTTTAAAAATTCAATTATAAAATTTAATTTAATATTTTAAAATATATTACAAAAATTATTTTAAAAATTCAATTTAATTTAATCAAATTAGAATTAACCAAACTAAATCAATTTGATTTGATTTTATTCATAAATTTATTCCATTCATTTTGGTTTATATTTTTTAAATTCAATTTTTTAGTTTTTATCAATTTCGTACTTATTGCTATTCTTATTATTTATATATTCTCTCTCTCTCTCTATATATATATATATATATATATATATATATATATATTACAATTGAAGCCGGTTTCACAATATTTAAATTGTTTTTAAAGTGATGATTCATAATATAATTATCTTTTTATGTTATGTGGTTACAAGATAAGATAAGATGATATATTCAATATATATATATATATATATATATATAGACACGCACGCTAAAAGAAAGGGTTGTCATGTTCGTGATAGATGTGCCCTTAATTTTTTTTTTGGTCGAACAGTAATTCATTAAACCAAAGGACAAAAGCATGTGGTTATCATATTTTCAAGCTGGGAAGAAGGGTGAACAACCCTAGTAAAAGAAAGACTTCCATTGATAGAGGATTTACTAAGCCAAATAGCAGGCTTATTATTAGCCTTGTTAACAAACTTAATGCATTCTTCATGACAAGGAAGTCTTGCTTTTGCTTAAGAGATTATACCCCTGATAACCCTAGGAATCCTTCCTTCCCTAGATAAGATAGCCTATTAAATGGTTAGAGTTACAAAATATAGGAAAGATAACATAAAAAATATATATATATATATGCAACACCGTCTCTGCAGTTTCCCAACAAAACAGACAAAGCCTAATAACATTCATGCCTTTCCTCCTTAAGACAACTCTCATAGGCAAGCTACCCCTGATTAGTTTCCATAAGAAGAATTTAATCTTTGGAGGAAGATTGGTACTCCAAATAAATTTCTAAAGATGTGACAGGGTTCCTGTAGCAGTGCTTTCCTTTGAAGAAAAATATGCAGAATTAACAGTAAACATACCATATATATATTTGAAGCCCAGATCCACTTATCACAACTATAAGTGTCACCAATTAGGGTTCTAAGAATAGCTTCAACCTCCATAGAAGATACGAGGCCTTGCAAACCAGAAATATCTCAACTACCTTCTTTAGGAATATCAGACTTTTTGCACTTGACAATTAGAAGGTCTATCAGTTACTAGCTTGAAATTTCGTAGGGTTGGAATCCAGGCGGATCCCAAATGGAGGTAGCCTTGCCATTATTGCCCTGTCTTATAGCACCTAATTGGAGAAGGGACATGGCTGCCAAGATGCTCCTCCAGCCTTAAGAAGGCTGATATCCCATTTTTGCTTCCTAGAAAGAAAGATTTGGAAAGTAAATAGCCTTAAGTAACCTTGCTTACAGGGAACTTGGGTCAACAATAACCTTTCTTGCTTGTTTAGCAAGAAGACCATTGTTAAAATCATGAATACTTCTAAACCACAAAACTCCTAATGCTTTAGGCACGGATAAAATATGCCTGCTATCAAAATATAACTTCTATCTTCAACATGTCGGGTCCTTTAAAATTTAGCAAAAATAAAATTAAGTTGATTGCAAATAGATCTAGGAATAAGAGAATATGAGAGTGGAAAGAATGGAATAACTGTAAGAACTAGTCTTATTATCACTTCTCGGCTCCCTTGTGAAAGGAAAACATGACTCCAATTTTTAACTTTATCTTTAACTCTGACAATAATATACTGAAATGTGATGTTTCTACTAGTACCCTAGATTACTAGAAGACCCAAATATTTATCACCAATTTTCATATGATTCATATCCAATATATGAGATATTTGGTTACTATCGTTCATAGGAATTGATTTGCCAAGCATGATAGAGGATTTAGCAAAATTAAATAGTTGACCCGTGGCTCTTTGAAAATTTATAATAATAGATTTCAAATTATTAGCTTGCTGTGAAGCAGCATACAAGCATATGAACATGTCATCAGTAAATAGTAAATGAGAAAGAGGAGGGGCTCTCTTAATGATTTTAACTTCCTTAATAGCTTGTTGAGTGGTGGCTTTCTTAAGGTAAGCAAAAAATGCATTTGAAATGAATAGAAATATATAGGGGATAAAGGATTCCCTGTCTGAGCCCCTTAGAAGATGAAAAAGAAGATGTCATACCTCCATTGAAATGCATAACATATGAAATCGAGTAACACATTGCATGAAAAGCTGAATGACATGAGGATGGAACCCCATTTGAGAGAGAACAACTTTAAGAAATCCCCAGTTGACTCTATTATAAGCCTTTGAAATATCTAATTTAATGCCCATTTTTGCATTTCTAGCAACACAAGGTTTTTTTAGAGTGAAGGAATTCATGACCTATAAGAGTATTTTCATGGATATAATCGCCCTTGGACAAAAGCTGATTAATAACTATCCACCAGATTAGTCAAAAAGGGTTTCATCCAATTCACCAGTAGCTTGGAGATAATTTTCTAACTAACATTATAGAGTGAGATAGGTCTATATTGGTCAACAGATTGAAGATGAGGAGATTTGGGCACAACCATAATGTGAGTATGATTGAATTTTTTAAGAAGGAACCCAGAATTAAAGAATGGTTGGACTGCCATAAATAGGTCATCCTTGATCACTGCCCAAAATTTTTGATAGAATATAGCAGGATAACTATTAGGTCCCGGGGTTTTCTAACTCCCAAAACTAAAAACAACAACCTTACTTCTTCTAAAGTTACAGGTTTAACTAATTGGCTATTGACCTCAGAGGAAACACTAGTATTAATATAACTCAGGATATTCTCCGCATCATGAATATCTTCATTCATGTAAAGCTTTTGAAAAAAAGATTGAATATGTACCTCTCGTTGGTGTGGATGTATGATCCAATTGTCTTCTTATTTTAATGCCAAAATTCTGTTAAACCTTATTCGATGGACAGTAGAAGCATGAAAGAGCCTGGTGTTGCGATCTCCTTCTTTTCGCCATCTAATTCTTGACCGTTGTTGCCAAAATTTGTCTTCCTGGCTCCATAACTTTTCAAGACGAGTAGCCGATAACTTCTCATCCATAGATATATATTGCTTTCTGCCATTGGCATTTAAGATCTCGAGAATATCTTTAATTTGTTTCTGGGAGTTGCCAATCTCTTTTGATACCAAATCCATAATTTGTTGCCATAATCTTAAAGCTTCATAGCAAACCTGTATGTGAACCCAATATCCTATGTTTCCAAGTTTGTTCAATCACTTGAAAGCAACCCTGTTCATCAATCCATTTGGATTCAAATCGAAAGCTTCTTCTACGTCTAGTAACCTGTTTAAATAAAGACTAAATCAAGGGTCTATGATCAGAGCCACACATGGTGCCATGCTATATTAACATTGAATCAAAAAGCAAAGTCCAATTTCGATTTGCATATCCTCTATTAATACATTGTTGAATCAAGGCCTCGCCATCTCTACTGTTGGACCATGTATACATAGGACCTCTAAATGGAATTTCTATAAGCTGACAGTCAAAAACCCAATCACGAAAAAGATTTAACTGGAATTGAGAAGGTATAAGTCCCCTACTTTATCAGCCCAACTTTATGTAGCATTAAAATCACCCATAAGAAGCCATGGAACGTCTTGTTGGGGTGGTTTTAATTGAGACAATTTATTAAAGACATCGAGTTTATATTGAGATCTTGGATCTCCACAAACAAAAGTGGAATGCCACACTTTTAAGGGGCTGTGAATAGTATGAATTGTATGGATCTAGTTAATCGACCAGTTGAGGACACCTACATTTAGTTCTTGATTCCACCATAGTAATAATCCACCAGCAATGCCAATTGAATCAATATAAAAACAAAACTAGTAACCCAATTTCCTTCGCAGCTTTTCCAAAACAAACTGAGATTGCCTTGTTTCTGATAAAAATACTAAACTGGTTCAATAAGCGTGAATTAAGTTTTTAAAGTGCCAAACTATCAGGGGTCGCCCCAAAGCCTTGACAGTTCCATGCCAAGAAATTCATGACCAGAGAATATGCAGAACTAGTACTAAATATACTCGAACAAACTGAGCAGATATGAATAATTGCACTACTGGAAAAAAACCACAAACTACCAATCATCTGTGAAAGAGACTGAGCTTATTGCTTTCTTTCTGTCCTACAATAAAACAGGACCATGTAAAAATGGGAAAGAAACATAAAACGCTTATGCCACATACGCTAGTTTAAGGGGACAAAAATTAAAAAGAAAATAGTATTATTATACTCTCATTTTAAAGAATATTCTTTAACTAGTTGAATTGACTAAATTAATAAATTTAAGAATTAATTAATGATTTGATTTTATTAAAACTTAAAATTAATCTATTAAAACTTAAAATTAATCTATTAAAATTTAATTAAAATAAAAATTTTAATCAAAATTAAAAATCTAATTAAATTGATTCAACGTAAAATTGTCATTTTATAAAAAAAAATTAAAATTTTAAAATTATGCTCATTTTACTTAAAATTTAAATATTAAAATATATTTTATTTTTATCATATTATACTAATTTTCTAATTTTTAAATATTATTTGTACATATTCTCCTCTTTTAAAAATATTCTATTAAAGTAATAAAATTAGTTAAATTAAAAATCAAGTAACCAATAAATTCAATCTTTTTTTGAGAAGAATTAAGTATGATTTCAAAACAATGGGCAAGAACAAATGTTTCCTACTCCAATCAATGTTCACATCACAACATAATTTCTCTGTTTCGATGCTCTTGTCAAAGTCCTACAAGTCATTTTCAACAGAAATGTAAATGACGCTTAAATAGTAATTCAATTAGTTTAGTTAAAGTTCAGTCATGGGCCATTAATATGAAAAAAAAAAAACAAATGACCCATTTCAAATCCTTTATGTAATTTTACATTAAAACTCTTTAACTTCAAAATGTAATTTTTAATCCTCTTAATTATTTATACTTACTAACTACATTATTTTTATTAACAGTGTTAATGGGAGAATCAATATGCAATAAAAATCATAAAATAAAAAATTAATTGGATCTCAATCTTTCATCAATAATTTAAATAAATTCAAATTAATTTATTAGCCTACCTTAATCTAATTAACTAAATATATAAATTTATATTCATTTAATTCTAAATATAATAACATAATTAAAATTTATTTTTTATAAAGATAGAAATATCAAATAATAAAATAAAAAATTAATCATCTAAATTATGACCGAAAGAAAGTTATCTTTATTGTTTTAATAATATATTTGACCATAATTTATAAATTAAGAAATAAAAATTCATCTTTAAAAAAATATTTTAATTAATGAAAATAAAATAATAAGTAATAAGACAACCACATTAAACTAAGGGTCTGTTAATGTAAATGCTTAAATTTTATTTTTTCAAATAAAATTTTTGATTTATTTAAGCAAATAATCCGTATATTTTTTATTTATTTATCTTATCTATTTTGTATTCATTGCACACTATCACACTCTATTGATATTTGATCAGATAATTTTATAATTTATCTTAATTGTTTGCTTTATTCCAATTTTGTTATTATCATTGATTCATTTTCTAAATTGTTTGTTTGATGCTATTATTAATCCATTTAATTAAATTTCAACTTAAAACCATTGTTGATTGGTAAATGTTTGTTTATTTTATTATATTTTAAATTTTTATTTTTATTTTATCGTTATTAGATATATGGACTAATGAAAATAGTAATTAATGACAATACTACTTACTTGTTGATACATAGGGGATACTGATTGAAATTAAGGCTTGAATTATTTATCAAACAGAGAAAATCATACTAAAAGAACTTCTATATCTCAGCTTAATATTTCTTCTTGAATTACAGATAATTTGTTTTTCTTTTGCATATGGGTTAGTTTCTTTTTCTTTTCTTTTTTTTTATTTTCATGTTTTACGTCATGATTTTTTCTTTTTTCACATCCTAATAACTTCCTTCTATATGGAAAGTTATTTCCTTCTCTAATAATTACCTTTGGCAATTTACATTATATAGATATGTTGGACTTCCAATATAGACAAATCCAAACTCAAAAACCTAATATAGACCAATCTATTAGTGTTGTTAGATTTAAACATTGCCTATGTTATAAGATATTGGAAGCAATACAATATAGAGGATGTTGATTAATCAGTAATAATTTTAATTATAAAAGTTTAAAATTACTATACAGTATTTTTGCGAAATTACAGTTAAAAATTTCAGGAGTTTGCTTAATCGTGAGATTTTTTGGGTAGCTATTAAGTTGATAAGAGATGAATTGTGAGCTTACAGGGATTCGACTCATTTATATTGAAAACTAAAAGAGTTATTAAATTTCCGTCTATGTGATGAATACTTTTAATTTTTGGCATGACAAAAATGAGCTAAAAAAAACTCATATTACTTGTTAAAATAACTAGAAGTGAAATAGATAATTCATTTTTCACTGTTTTATTAGGTAAAGAAGAAATGAAATAAATAATTCATTTTTTTACTGTTTCATTAGTTAAAATAGTCAAATATATTTTTTAAAAAGAAATTTTTATTTTTAATTTAAAAGTTATAGTCAATTATGCTACTAAACATAAAAAGAGTAATTTTTTTCAGTCATAATTAAAGTGGATAGTGTTTTTATTTTTATTTTTGATATTTTTATAATTTATAAAAAAACATAATAAATTTTCATTTATAAAACTCGACAAACTTGACCAAAATTTATCAATACAATCAATTTCAGATGGGATTGATTCAGTTTTTTAAAAAAATTTAAATTATATTTATTAAATTATTATTTATAATAATATAATAATTATTTTTAATAAATTTCTTATAGCTTAAAATTTCACTTTAACTATTGTTTCATAATATAATTTTATGAGCTTTTAAAAATAATAAATTATTATAAAAAATTGAAAGTGATTTAGTAAAAAAATTTTTTTTTTTTTAAGAAATGTGGGAATATCATTAATGCAAATCAACAACAATAACATCCGAGATGGAGCTATGAAGAACAGAAATCAACGTGAGATAGTCGGATTCAACCACAATATCATCCACAGTTACATTCTTCAACCAACTAAGCGCCTCTCGAGCTCCCAAATATTAAAAATTTCTTATATTGATATTAAATTAATATTATTTCAATTATTTTCCTAATATATAATACTAGATGCACTAAAATGATATATATAATTTTTTGAATAATCAAAATATATGGTTCATGTTTTACAATTATCATATATAAAAAAGCTTTTTCGAAAATTATATTACTATAAATTTTAAATAATTCATTTATATAATATAGTTGTCTAAACTAAATTTATATATATTTATATATCTATGTATGATTTTTGTATAATATTAAATTATAATTCAATTTGATATTTTTGTATAATATTAAATTATTAATTAAATTATAATTCAACTAAGCCGATCTCGCGTTATTTTTAATGCATGATCCATACCTTTTTTTTTTTCTTTATCAAGTATTAATTAATATTAAACAATATATAATATTTTTCTACCAGTAATTAGAAGGGAAAGGATTTACGTTGTAAGAAAAATATATAAAATGCGAAACTAGTGCCTTTATCCCACAAATAAAAAAATCCGTTTATCCAAAATAGGGGGAAAAACCGCATAAAAACAATCATTTTAATTTTTAAGCACTTCTACTAAACATCCATAGAGGAATTAAACTTTGTTTGTTTTATTAAAAATAATTTATTTGAAAAAATATTTTTTGCGAAAAATATTTTTTGAGCAATAAATTTTTAGTATTTAGAATATATTATAAAAAATATTAATTTTTTCATTTATAATATTATAATACTATTTAAATTATAAATATATATTTATTATTTAATATAAAAAAATATATTACAAATAAAAATTTTTATAAGTCTTATTAATCTTTCGTGACCACTGCTGACCGACAATAATCGATGATGAATATTGATAGTAAATGTGTTTATATCATTTATTTTTTATTTAAATAAATTTGTTAAAATTTTAAAAATGACTTCTTATTTTTAATATGAAAAATCATTTTTTAAAAAAAATGACTTAATTTTTTTAAAAAAAGATTTTCATTAATCAATTTTTTTAAATATACTAAATAAAAAAATATTTTTTTTGCTAAGTAAGCGGAGCTAAGGGAGTTTTCTGGCGTAGCCCCAAAAAATAATAAGTAGCCTATTCAGTCTTACAACATTGGGGTTTACCGTAGGGCCTAGTAATTCGACTGGCCCTTGGCCCAAGAAGTCCATGAACTAATTAAATTTGGTATGTAGTTAATGCATCATCTCCTAGTGATGTTTATTTATTTAAGAATTGAATCTTTCAAAAAACAAAAAGCATTGAAAAGAGAGACTATATCAGTGAGATTGAATCTGACATTTATTTCTAAAGAATTGCACCTTGCCTTATTTTAGATTTAACATAATATTAAAAATCGACCAATACCACTAATTTTAACACGAAAATGAGAAAAATGATAAGATGATATACATCTTGCTTTTCGTTTCTATTTAAATTTTTTCTCTTCCTATTATTTCCTCTGTCAACCTTTATTCTCAAATAACACAAAATAATCATCTTAGTACATTTTTGTTTTATTCATTAGAATTCGAATTCGAACTCAGGGATCTAAGAATACTGGAGAGAACTCCTTAATGTACCAAATCAATGCATTATCAGGGTAATAAGTTGTGTTTTGCTGGCAGTGGGTGAGTGTAAGATATCATGATTCATTACGCTCTTCCACATAAGTTGTCATCATGGCAAAGCCAACAAGCCATCCATTTTTGTCATAATTATCATTAACTTCAAGAGATCTCACAGAGAAGGAAAGCTCAAGCTTGCTCACCCCCCACATTGAGTTTTGATCATTTTGGAGAGTGGGGCTTAGGGTTAACAATTTTTTACATAATTAGATTAAATAACACTATACATAGTTAAAGGAGTTTGAGTTTGTAAATAAGTCCGGGTTACAAATGGATCAATCTGTTTATGACACGATAAAAAAATAGGTTTAAACGGGTTGATTCGTCTAATTCGCAATAAACACAATCAATCACGATTATATAATCAAATTAATAAATTAATATGTAATATACGACACAAACATACAGTTAAATTCAATTTAAATACATATTTTTTATATAAGAAAATATCTTTGAATTTAATCTTATATTTGTTTAAATTTTTAATCTTTATTGTTTAATATATAAATATTTTTTAATTAAAAATTAAAAATTTGTATATTTTTTAATATATTGTTAGGTTAAATGTGTATTTTAATGTCATAATACGTTAATTACATGATTAATTAAACGAACTATACTAATTGTATTATATAACCTGCTCCATAAATATGTTAGTATTCAAATTAAAAATTTTGATATGATTAGTTAAACAAATCGTGTTCGAATTCATTATTTTTGTATTTGTATTATACACGTGTTTTAACACAATACAAATTGCCACTCTAGTGGGCCTAAAGCATAGAACCAACCCTCTGTTGTCCCCCCCTCCTCCCCCCAAAACACCCCTCTGGTAGTACTGAGCCATAATACAGAATCAGATCCTTGGACTCATACACAAAATGAAAGCAATCTCATCACAACTTTCTACCAAGTTTTAGTTTATCATTTTGCTTCAGAATAAGATAAAAGATGGAAGAGCCTGCAAATTTCAGCGTAACAAACCAAGCATGAGAAGTCATAAATATGGCTCATTAGTGTCTATATCACCACAGTTCATCTCCACTATGATTCCCAACACAGATGTCATGACACGATAAAACACAGAAGGAACAAGCTTTAATTGCTAGATTAAAATAAAGGGAACGGCTCTAATTGCAGAAATAACTTCCGAATGTAATTCCCATGAATATAATCCATGATCTCAAGTTGATTTTGTATATATGCGGATGCCAAAAGCTAAACCCAATATTGCAAGGGGAACCAGAAATTGCAGAAGCTTGATTATGAACTCAGAAGTCTTATCCTGATTATAGTTTGGCTGCTTTGGAGGTTTATATGCGGCCTTCTTCGGGATGGTCGAAGGATCAATCTCTCCAACATAGTACTGATCCATCATTTCTTTAGCAGTGATGCTATGACCCACATCCTCAAAATCATCAGTCGCATCCTTCCCTGAAAAACAAGTAAATTGTTTCATATTCTGGAGCCTGTCATAATAAACTCAAATCTTATTTTATAGTTCATTTCAAGGGTTACCACTGAGATCACACCTGTAGAAGACAGCAAAACCTCATCACCACCAGGATGGTCTTCCAAAAACTTTGTCACATCATAAACCTGATTCAACAAGTAAAAATGGGTCAGACATCAGTACCAGGTTTTCCTATGATACACCTGATAGAAAGTTGCAAAACTAATGGGCCTACAATTGAGAGTTAGCACTAGCTATTCAAGCTACAAATAGATGGTCATAGAAAAAGAAGCTTTCCCCTGCTTGGCTTGAAAGATATATCATCATGGAATAGGGATTACATATAACAGAAACTCAATGAAGAGTAAAGTCACGGAAACCTCTATTTCTTCCAACTGGTCAGAGAACCACATCTAATTGCTTATATGTGGAAAAATTAAAACGATATTTATAACTAAACATGAAAAGAAACACAAGACGTTTGACCAAAATGCTTGATAATTTTATCGCAAAACTTTTTAACAATCAAGATTACAAAGGTACTTGGTATTCTAACTATGTTCACTTGCCAGTTTATGATGAGGATCAATAATCTCAAACTACTGAAGAGCCCATTAGGTTAAGTTTAGAATTGAGGGAGGAAAATAGCCAAAAAAGCCTATGGTTTGCATGAAAAGAGAATATTTAACAGTGAACTTATTAATCACTGGACAAATCTTTATATCAAGGTGGTCATCCTGCTCCTTAATACTGTGGCACATTCCTTCTTAACCGTTTCCCCTAGCTCTACCAAATACTGCCTTAATTTCCATCTTTTTATTCTGCCCTATTTCTTAATAATCTATTATCTGCTTAACATCAACCATCAGTTACCAACACTGCCTGATCCCATCCCCCTTCCTTCCGGCCTCAACTTCCAATTTATACATTGGTTTGGAAATGCCATTTTCTTTAAACACCATACTTTTGGCACATGTAGCTCAAAAGTCTCAACCATGAGGATTCAAAATCAATAGACATAGAATAGATCAGCAAACTTTCTAAGAGACACTGCAAAAGTCATCTACAAGTCAGATAGACCAAAAGTCATGTGATTCAAGTTTGCCATTTTGATACATTGTTATCCTTACTCTAAAGTAGGCCCAACCACAAGACCTGATATCATATAATCTCACTATCGACTCATCTTAGTCGCTTAACAAAGATGACTACAAAAGAAGTCTAACTCAAGTATTCAAAGAGCATGCTAAAATGAGGAAATTTTCTGATAAAATATGAGATTAAACACAAGAGTTCCCATAAAATACAAAAAGAAAGACACCATTCATTTCAATGTGTGCATTTTAAAGTATGAACCAAGTAAAACAATGTTAATGTTACCAATAATTCATGAAAAGCAATATAGAAGCTGTAGAATTTTTAACTCTATCAAAGACCACTGTGCTGTGTATTTAGTGGGTATTTCAAAAGGTTGAATCCTTTAGTCTTTTCATTTGACATAAACTATGCCTTTTGGTCATTCTTGACTCTTGGTTAGCTTTTCCAATCCTATAAATACTCTCACATTTGGCCTTTTTGAGAGACACAACACACAACAACCACACAAGCTGGGTGCTGTTCTCATCTTTCAATTTTATTCTCTTGTTTCCATTCAGGGTTTAGAGACAAGTTTTGTTGTTCCTTTGCTCCAAAATAACGCGTGCTCATTAATTATAAGAGTGTTGAATCCTAGAGGATAGCCAATCAGCCACAATTGGGAGCCTTTGCACCATAAAGAGGGGCGTAATTATCCCCAAAGAATAGAGAAAAAAAGAACATGAACAGAATTTCACTAATGTGCATACAGCTTTTCTACATCGTTGGAATCTATAATCTAGATTCAGCTTAACTAAAAGCTTCTAATCCTTTATATGAGAGATCATCTGTTGCAGGACATTGATATATGGTCAAAACTAGATCAAGTGTTGTTGTATTAAGTCAAGAAGGCTTGATATCATCTACTAATAAAAAGATCTCCAATTAAACATCACATTATGGAATTTTTCAGCCACCAAAATGACCAATTTCATGAAAAAGAACTCGTTCATGAAATTTCCACTGAGTCTATAATCTTAAAAATCATTAGACAGAATAATTTCAAAAACATTTTTCTTTTTCCAACTCGTGTAGTTCCCTTCGCGTGCTGCAAAAATTGAGTGGAACGCAATTAAAGACCAAATTAACCTCCACAATACTGACAATAAATAAAGAAAAACAGAACAGGATAATACTATAGAATATCAGTAAATAGACCCAAAAGCTTGGACCAACAGACCAAAAAGGGGGGAAAAAAAGCATCAAGGCAATCACAAAGATTCTAGAAAAATTTCAGGTGGGTCAAAAAGATCAAAGCATAAAAGTCGCAAGAAAACATGCAAAAGACCAAAACAGATAACAAAGAATTGTGATCTTGGTCAAGAAAGAAAACAAGATGACCTTGCCGCCGATAATCAACCAACAATCCTTGGAGTTGTTGTGGTTAGAGACTTGAGCCAAAGTGAACACTTTACCTTCACCACCCATCTGCTTCCCTATCTTTTTTTGCTTCAAAAAGCAAGAGACTTGACTGTCTGGACTACAAAGAGAAGGGAAGGGCTAACAGAAAATGAGGCTATGGATGAGAGTGTGCACAGCACTCGCTAGCGTTGGGATCCAAAATTTAATGAGATTGTCAGGTCATTGGGTAGGGTGAGAAAGACAACCAGAAACCGTAACCGAATTCAAAACTAATCGAAACCAAATTAAAGCATCAATTAGTTGGTTTAATAATTTTGATTTTGATTTTTAATTTTATTTTAATATTTTCAATTTGTAATTTTTATATTAAAAAATCAAAATATGTAGTGTTAATATATTTTATCAATGAAAAAATATATTATTTATTTTTCATAAAAAGTATTTTATATAAATTTTAATGTTAATTGTGAATTAATTTATTTTTCAAATAATCAAATTATTAGTTTTTTTATAAATTAGTATAATTTATTTTTATTTAATTATAAATTAATTAATTAATTAATTTTTAAATGCTCGTAATTTAATTAATCGGCACCCTTCGAATTTGGACTTTGGTGGCTGTGGGTGGTGGGGGTGGTTAGGCTGTCCTCTGACTTTGCACTTTTTCCACTGTGGGCCATTTAATTTCTCTTCTTGTCGTTGAATATTTGGAGACCCCGTGGTACTGTCACCATCATCGCTAAAGGTTATTTCATCCTATCTAGAATGATTTTTATAAAATTTTTATTTTGAATATTTCAAAATAATTAATATTTTTAATTGATACATAATTAAATAATTATGTAATAGAATTTTTATTAATTAACATCTATTTATATGCTACCAATAAATTATTATTTATATTTTAATATTAAATTTATATTTTCATATAAAGAAAAATTATACGCTTCAATAATTTTTTTTTGAGTTTTAATAAGTATTTTACTATTAATATTTAAATGTTATCACCAATTTTATAGTTCTAATAAAAATCATGTTTCATTAATATTGATAAAATAAAAAATAATTAGGGGAATTTAGTAAAAAGGTTATTAAAATATATAAAATAATTATGATTAACTAACTTTTTAATTTCAATAGAAATAAAATTTTGTCAATCATTTTAGGACGAATGAGTATTATCTTTTTTTAAAAAAAATGAATAATAGTATTATTATATTTATGTACTAATTGAAATTTAGAAATTTAATATTTAAATATTAAATTACTATTAATAATTAATAATTAAATTTCTCAATTACACAAACACACACACACACACACACACACACACACACACACACATATATATATATATATATATATATATATATATATATATATATA
>CATIWR010076836.1:0-22945 GCA_949677035.1 Omphalea diandra | reverse complement strand
ATCAAAACAAGTATTGGAGTTTTGATCTTCAAATCCCAACTAGACCTCTAGAAAACTTGTTTCTAGCAACCTAAGTTATAAAGATTCAAAGTTGTGTTAACCCAAATCCTAAATCAACTAAGCCAATTTAAGATCAGAATTGACAAGTTTGTGAAATTATTAAGCCTTCACTCAACAATCTCACCAAGTCCACTCAAGAACTCAAGAAGAGAATTTAATCTCACCAGCAAAATTGCTAACAAAAATAATATTGATTAATTTCATTCCTCTTGGCAGAATATGTGGGCTATTTATAGCCTTACCATAATGCAAAACCAATTAGGATTTGGTTTACATTCCCTAACATAATTAAATATTTCCTAATGTAATAAAGAAAAAGGCAATCCTAAACTAAATAGGAAAACTAAGAAAACATTATGATTGGTCAACAAGATTAGACCAAGATACTTTCCTAACTAAAGAACAACTCTTCCTAAATAGAAAAGGAAAAGGATTGAACCTAATGAGGAAATCCTAATGGCATTAGGAAATATTGTCATCTAAGGAAAACTTGCAAGAATCTTTGACTTTGGGCCTTATCTCCTTGCTTACACGAGTTGGGCTTCCTTTTACATACCATGGGCTTCTTTTTACATGCCTTGGCTGAATTGGGTCATGCTTGGATGCTCTCCACAAGTTGGGCTCCATTGTATTAAATTAAGTGTTCCATTTGAAGAGTTTAAGCTCCCATCAGCTTTTAGTTGCGCTTCACGCATCTTTTGCTCTTCTTGGGCTAATCTAAGTGTAACTCCTTGTTGCATGAATGCTCCAATTGCCTCCTTAAACTTCTTTAGCCTTCCCCTTGTGATTGGGCCTTAAAGTTGAAGTGGATCCTTTGCTAACTTGCCTTGGCTATTTGCATCATAGTTCCATATGCAAGTGTTCATTCATAATGGTATACCAAGTAATCATTAAGAGCATATAATTCTCACTTGACTTGTATTCACATTGAAAATGTAACAATTCAATCATATATAGATGTAATAGAACATAATCATATCATAAAATTATCAGACATACACATTAAAATCTAATTATGGTTTTTTACTCACCTTTGATGTGACTAACCTTTATGGTAGGTTTAGTTCTCTCTCTTGCCAATTTGCTACTCATACTTTTACTCTTTTTTACGTATTATTAATTGTTCAGTATGAGCAATAAACACCTTTGTAAGTATGTTAAGAGTTAACCTAGATTCTAAAATTTTTATAAGAGGTTGAAGTGTGAGCCTATCCAAAACACTTGTGAGAGGTTATTGTGTGAGCCTAAAAATAGAAGGTGTAAAGGTTTTGTCTAACTTATAAAACATAAATTGTATAAGTTGGGTGTGAGCTTGAAAACACCAAGTTAGTTGAGTAGAATATCCAATTGTGAAAAATTGGGGAGGGGACATAGTGTTTGTTAATACTTGAACCACTATAAACTTTTTATGTTAATTCTTTTCTTCTTCATCTTAACTTCTTAAACACCTTAACCTTCTCTTTTAATTTTTAATCAGCTACCAATTCAACCCCTCTTCTTAGTGCACTCAGCCAACAAGTGGTATAAGAGCTAACTCTCATTGTAAAGCTTAATTGTGTGGGTAAAGATCATGACATAAGAAGGAATTGACACTTACCTCAAGCCATATTTCGATGGAGTATACTATACTCATTGAAAGTGTCAGATGGAAATCCATCTAGATAGTGATGTGGTAGACCTTTGGGATATTGTTGAAAAGAAGTAGAATCCACCTACCAAAGTGGTGGATTAAAGTACTTAAGAGATCCAATGGCAGAAATAAAAGAGTCATGGTAATCCTTTTAATTTCTCTATCAAGAGAAGAAATTGGAAGGGTTCAACATTGCCTTGCTGCTCATGGTATTTGGAAGGCCTTGGAGAACTATCATGAGGGCACCACCTTGGTGAAATCTAGCCGACTTAAGATGTATATACGAAGTGGGAACTATTTATGATGAAGGAGAAAGAAAGCATCATAGACATAATGAATAGACTCCTTGCAATTGTCACCAATATGAAGAAGTTTGGGAGAATTCTCATCAATCATGAGGTAAATTCTAAAATTCTAAAATCTTTACCTTTTGAAAAATTTGGTACAAGGGTGTGCAATATCTAAGAGTCTAACCCAAAGATAGGAAAAGTGCCAATCGATGTCCTAATAAGCAAACTCTTAACTCATGAGTTAGCCTTGAAAAAAGATGAAGAAATAAAGAGAATGAGAGGTTAAGGAGAGAAATCTGAAAAACTAGAAAAGAGGACCTTGACAATTAAGTCTTCATCAAAGGAAATGGAAGTAAAAACAACCTCAAGTGAAGAGAAAAGTGACAAGGAGGAGGAGGAACTTACAATGATTTCAAGAAGAACTAAGGAGCTTATTAGAAGAAGGAAAGAGAAGGGGAACTTTAAGAAAGTAACTCCAACTCCCAAAGAAAGATCAGATGATGTCACTTGCTATGAATGTGACAAGCAAGGCCATATTAAATATGACTGCCCCAAGTTGAAGAAGAAGAAGAAAGGGGACAATGAAAAAAGAAAAACCTTCAAAGCTACTTAGGATGATAGCACAAGTAAAGAAGATGAAGAAGAAAAGGTTGCAAACCTATGCTTCATGGCTCAAGAGGATTCATCTAATGAGGTAAGCTTTTCACATCACTCTTATTCTGAATTTGATGAATTAGATAATGTGGATGATGAGCTTTTAGTGGCTCTTGCCAATTGTGACAAATATAAGTCACAAACGAAAACTTACAAGAAGAAGTGCACTAAATTAAAGGATGAATTCAAATCCCTAAATAGTCTTATAAGTGAATTGAGGGCTTCAAATGAAGAACTTAAAAAGTTTGTGGAAAGTCTATCCAAGTCATCTTCATCTCTAACTTCATTAAGAAAACAAAATGACTCCTTGAAAGGTGAAGTCATTGCATTGCGCTTAGAAACTCTATATCTAAGTTTCACAAGGGCAAGGGAGTTTTGGATACAGTTGTTGTATCATAAAGACCTTTCTTAGTTAGGCATGGTTTAGGCTTCAATGGAGCCTCTTCTTTAACACCTTTACTCACAGCATTCATCAAGGCCTCAACATCTCAAACTTCGAGTATTGAGGTTGTTGGAAAGAAAAGTGCTCAAAGCACTAAACCACCATTGCCTAAGGGTAAAGGAAATGTGCAACAAGGCTCAAGGCCTATTTCTATGAAGGCTAACCATGCATATATGTACAATAAAAGGCATGCTCATTCAAACACACATAGAAAATCTAGTTCTATACCCATTCATACATGTTCATGCTCATACACACATCATATTGGTATGAGGAAATACCCCACTCATACCAAGGCAATGCATAGGAGAAAGACACATAGGTCTAAACTCCAATGAATATTGGAATGAGAAAATACCCCACTCATACTAAGGCAATGCATAGGAGAAAGACACATAGGTCTAAACTCTAATGCCACTATTGCATGAAATATGGACACAAATATTTATTGCTACATTAGGAAAGCTCACCTCAAGTTGGAGGATCCTTCAAAACCTAACCCCTTAAGACCCAAGTATGCCTAGGTACTAAATCAAAAATGATTTACTTGTGTTGTGTAGGGGTGTTTGGCAGCCACCAGTGAAGCAAATGATGGACATACGGATAGTAGATGCTCAAAGCACATGATGGGCAATAGGAAGTTGTTCTTGGCCTTAAAGGAAAAGAAGGGTAGTAATGTCACTTTTGGAAACAATGCCAAGGGTAAGGTAATTGGAATTGAGACCATTGGTAAGAATGGTTATTCTTTAATTAATGATGTTTTACTTATTGATTGTTTACAACATAACTTGTTTAGTGTAAGTCAATTATGTGACAAAGGTAACAAAGTCACCTTTGACCCTAGAGAATGTCGAGTTACCATTTTGGTGGATAAAAAGGTAGTTTTCAAGGGTGAAAGGAAAGACAATAACTACCTAATTGACTTAGACAATTTGGCTAACCAATCCTTTAAGTGTCTTATGTCTCTTAGAAATGAAATTTGGCTATAGCATAGAACACTTAGTTATGCTAGCATAGAGCTCTTACAAAGCTTATCAAAGGAAAAGCTAGTGAAAGGTATTCCCAAGCTAAGATTGTCTAGAGCCAAGACATGCAGTCCTTGTTAAATGGGGAAGTAATATCAATCTTCCTTCAAAGTAAAGAATATTGTGATTTTGAGAAATTAGATTTGGAGGACACTACAAGAGAAAAGGATAAGGAACATGACAAAAGTAAATCATCAAGAGAAGATATAAATCCTTAACATCAACAAATAAAATCACCAAACTAAGATTTTTCCAAAGATTAGAGATTTTCCAAGCATCACCCGAAGGACTTAATTATTGGTGATACTTCAAAGGGTGTAAGTGCTAGATCTCAGCACAATACTTTAGATAATAATCTTGCCTTTGTTTCTTAATTCGAGCTAAAATCTATTGATGAGGCTCTTGATGATGAGAGTTGGGTGATTACTAATTGCTATTCAAGAGGAACTCAACCATTTTGAGAGAAACAATGTGTGGAAACTTATTCCTAGGCCTAAAGAACACCCAGTTGTAGGTTGCAAGTGGGTGTTTAGGAATAAGTTAGATGAGCAAGGACTCATCACTAAAAATAAAGCCAAATTGGTTGATAAAGGTTATAACTAAAAGGAAGGCATTGACTATGTGAGACCTATGCCCCTATAGCAAGGTTAGAGGCTGTTAGGATTCTTTTGGCATATGCATGTCACATGAACTTCAAACTATTTCAAATGGTTGTTAAAAGTGATTTTCTAAATGGTGTTTTTGAGGAGGAAATTTATGTTGAACAACCTCCTAGTTTTAAATCACATACTTTTCCAAATTATGTTTTCAAATTGAAAAGAGCCTTATATGGTTTGAAACAAGCTCCAAAAGCTTAGTATGAAAGGCTTAGTTCTTTTCTTTTGCAAAATGATTTTGAAAACGGGAAGGTTGATACAACTTTGTTTGTCAAAAGGCATAATCATGATACACTAATCGTACAAATTTGCATTGATGATATCATTTTTTGTGCTACTAATGAATTTTTTTGTGAGGATTTTGCTAAGTGTATGACTAGGGAATTTGAGATGAGCATGATGGAAGAGCTCAAGTTTTTCCTTGGTCTATAAATCAAGCAAACTAAAGAAGGGATCTTCATCGACTAAGCAAAATATATAAAGGACATTCTCAAGCATGGAAGGATGTAAAGTAGCAAAAGCACCAATGAGTGATACTATCAAATTAGACAAGGACAAATCGGGTAAGTCGGTTAATGATAACAGATATCGAGGTATGATCGATTCTCTATTGTATCTTATTGCTTCTATACCTAATATAATGTTTAATGTATGCATGGGTGTCAGGTTTTAATCTTATCCCAAAGAATCTCATTTGAATGCTATCAAAAGGATTTGCAAATATTTACATGGCATATTGCATTTAGGTTTGTGGTATCCTAAAAATTCTTTATTTAGCTTCATAGGTTAATTCGGATGCGGATTATGTTGATATTCTTCTATATAGAAAGAGTACTTTCAGAACTTGCCAATTTATAGGAGAGTGTTTAGTTTCATGGTTTATTAAGAAGCAAGTTTTGGTTGCCTTATCCACTATCGAAGATGAATATATAGTTATGGGTTATTGTTGCATTAAGTCCTTTAGATGAAACAATAATTAAAGGATTTTGGCAAAGTTATTGATCACATTCCCATCAAATGTGACAACATTGGTGCAATAAATCTTTCCAAAAATCTCATCCAACATTCTATGAGCAAACATATAGACATTAGGCATCATTTCTGAGAGATCATATCCAAAATGGTCATATAGTGTTAGAATTTATAGACACAGATCATCAATTTGTGGACATTTTCATAAAGCCTCTCAAAGAAGAAAGGATGAACTTTATTAAGAGAGAATTGGAAATGCTTGATGAAAGCTCCCTGAAGTGAAATATGGATCTATGTAGAATGCCTTTTGTATGTTACATAATTTCTTGATTGAATTATTACTATGGATGTTACATGTGATATTTATCTTTTTAGATATCCTAATTTTGTGTGCAATTGTACCTGTTTATGCTAATTTGCATAAATTGGACATCAATATATTAAGCAGATCGCAGCTTAGAGATTCAAGTCTTATCTTTTCTTAGTTATCTTTTCTTACTTGTAATTCATGGCCACTATTCCTTGGTTCATGGTCACGAATTATAGGCACTCTTTTTTCGGCTGTCAACCATCGATTCATGATTGCGATTCTCAATTTCCACCACAAATTTGTTCAAATTTTAAATCTTTTGACTATTGAACGCGCTGTTTCTTGAAGATTTTTTATCCGTTACTCATAATTTTTAGAATTAACAGTCGCAACTTGCAGGTCATGGTTGCGACTTTGGGTAACTGCCACACATTTAAATGATTTGATTGCCAACTGATTATACTCCTTGATTTAATTTATTTTTGACTATTTTTAGCCATTTTCACACCCTTTTTTGGCCTATATAAACCCCTTAAACAATGTTTTCATTCATTCCTACCAAATATCTTCATCTCTCTTCTTTCTTAATCTCAAACCTTCACATCTTACTTCATTCACAAATGGCTCCTAAGAAAGCTTCAAGAGCAAAGAAAGGAAAGGCAGTGGCACAACCCTCTAAACCACTAGCCCTACACTTGATGAAAGGAATAACAAGGGAGGAGAAAGATAGTTACAAGGCAAACACCTCTAAGATCATTCTACTGAACAAAATTCCTTCCACTTTCCTTCTAGAGTCGTTGGGAATCAAAGATGAGATCCACACATTTCTTTCAAACTTGGGATGGAACGAATTCATATTTCATGATGAGCTTGGATATGAAGAAATCATGCATGAATTCATACATATCATGACTCTAAGTAAGAGAGAAGAATCTTGCGCTAGCAATTACGAGTTAGTATTTAGTGCTTTTGGAGATCCTTTTTTCATCACTTTCGAACAATTGTCTAATCTTTTCAATCTTCAAGTCGGAGATGAGATTCCATTCATCATCTTCACTCCCGATGTCATATATTTTGAGTTTTAGTTCAAAATTTCTATTGAGACCAAACATGACCCCAAAACCTCCTTAGCCAAACACATATGAACCCTCCCTTTTTGGTGACTTCATCATATCATCAACTTTTATGTTAATGCAAGAAGTGATGGTAACGAAAAGGTATCCCAAAAGGATTTGCTTTCCTTTTTTATCCTATCAAAAATAAACCCATGCATACTGGTCGTTATCTTATGGATTAATTGATTCACATAAGCACTAAACCCAAGTGTCAGTTTCTTCTCCCTTCCCATATAACTGCCATTTACAAGCACGTGAGGGATCTTAATGAGGAAAACAAAAAATTCCTTACTAAGAAGCTTTCCCTTTCCTAAAATTTTTTGGACCTCCCTTACCTCATCAATGCTAAAGCCATTCACCTTTATTCTTATACATACACTTTGGGTGCTATTGGAGCCAAGACACTAGAGTCTTCCCAAACCTCCAAAAGAAAAAGGTTTTCCATTGAAGAGGGAGTCCAACCTATCCCGCCTCCCCATCCTAAGCCCAAAGCAAAAATCTCTCTTACTACTATCAACAAGAAATTGGACAAGATGGTGAGGATGCTAAAGAGACGGTTTCTGATCCTCTCCCACCTACACAGTAACTTGGTGGACTTATAGGAGAAAGTAGGTGCTCCTCTCTACCATCTTCCAAATTTTAAGGATTGGGAGGACATACTAGAATAGGAGGACAACAAAGAGGTTGAGGAGGGTGATGAAGCAGAAGGTAGAGGACATAATGAAGAATAAGATGATCTAGAGATGATGATAGTTGTCCTATCTCATAGTTTGTACTTAGGATTTCTTTTTCTATTTTGTTTTTAAACTTTTGATGTAAAGTTGTTGATTCCCATAGTTTATTATATAAATAAAAGTGTTTGATTTGCAATTCATTGTCTAAAATGTTATGTGATTGCAACTTATATGACATCTTTATTGTTTTGATCTCTATGGTTACTCTATCTCAATTTATGCATCTCTTTTATTTTTTACATATTTACCCTCTTTTTGATCTTGCCAAAAAGGGAGAGAATAACATTGAAAGAAAATGAGATTGTGCATAATAAAAGCATAAGTTAAGGGGGAGCAAGTTCTATCTTAGAATACTTAAAATTAGTTGATCATTGACTAAAATCTTTTGATTATTCTTTGATTATTTGATCATTCACCGTCCTAACTTCACAACTCATGCATTTATTTTTCTTTAGGATCAATCTAAGTTATCAAAATCAAAAAGGGGGAAAATATTGGACTCGGCTGGTTAAACCTATGTCACAAGCCTTTTTTGATTTAATAATAGAGATTCATAAGTTATAAGCTTTGATTAAGTGTTGTTTTGTAGTATATAAGATTTATCTTCATTGGAAGTTGGATGAAAATCAATATCTCCATCTTTTAAAAAAACATCCAAAATCACGGTCAGTTTTCCCAAAATCATGATCGCGACTTTACTATTAAGATGGATGAAGCTAGGGTAGAAGGATTTGTAGGCAAATTTGCAGTCACGACTAAGCCAAAGGAGCATTGGTGGATTCATAGAAGAATTCGCGGTGGCTTTCGCATTAAAGGTCGCAACCGTGAATTTCATAGTGACAAAAGAGAGAACCAAAGCCACAGCCACATCACCCCAAGTGTTCAAGGCAACCGTTGAAAATCAAAAATCATGAGGGCGAAGATTTGATCACGACCGCGACTCAAGAAGTAAGAGTTTCCTCACCAAATAAAGAAATTTGCAGTCTCAGTTGCACCCAAGACAAAGCTAACATGCGACAGCAACTTTTAAGTAGTTGGTTGAACATAATGGCTATATTTCTTAGATAACCAATGTATGAAAGACACGTGGACTAACCGTTAGAGATAGAACAGAGTTCTCTATTGCAATTTTCAACTCCTCAATACAAATTGGAAATTCGTGATCGTGAAATGAGAGTAGCGACCACAACTTCCACCTAACAAGCATTTAATGCAAAATCTGCCTAGGGATAGTTTTTAAGCAATGTCTCTTTAGTGGATGTGGGCTATAAATACTCCACCAAACTGATGTAAATGCAAGAGAATCCAATTAATTGTAACCAAACTCTTGCCAATTTGCTACTCATTCTTATATTCTTCTTTATGTATTATTGATGTTTGGTATGAGCAATAAACACTTTTGTAAGTAGGTTGAGAGTTAACCTACATTCTAAAATTCCTGTATGAGTTGAAGTGTGAGCCTATCCAAAACACATATTAGAGGTTTTTATGTGAGCCTAAAAACAAAAGGTGTAAAGGTTTTGTGTGAGCCATAAAACACAAGTTGTATAAGTTAGGTGTGAGCTTAAAAATACTAAGTTAGTTGAGTAAATATTCAATTGTGAAGAATTGGGGAGTGGACGTAGGGTTTGTTAACACCTGAACCACTATAAACTTCTTGTGTTGATTCTTCTCTTATCCATCTGAACTTCTTAAACACCTTAACCTTCTCTTTTAAGTTTTAATCGGCCACAAATTCAACCCCCCTTCTTGGTACATTAGGCGAACAATTAACTTACTTATTTTTCCAAAACCAAAAAAGCTTAGGATTCCTTCCTAGGTAGCTCTCTCTTCTCTCTCTCCTTCTTATTCTTATTATTATTCTTCTTCTCCTTCTCCTTCTCCTTCTCCTTCTCCTTCTCCTTCTTCTTCTTTTTTTCTTTCTTTCTCCTTTAGCTCTCTCTTTCTTCTATTACCCCTTACATTCCTATCTATTCTTATATCAAAGGATGAAAATTCCACTTGTAGACCTATTGTAATAAGACAAAATCATGGTCTCTCATTTCCATTGGTTGAAAGTTCATTTTCCCCTTTTAGTCCCTCTTCTTCACTCCTTCATCACCTTTATCCATCTCTTAATCCCCATATGCTCCTTGTACTCTTAAATAAGCTCTAAGACACCATTATTAAGACACCATTATGTATGATGTTATATCATACACACAACATAAGACAATTTGCCATGCAACTATATAAACATTACATATATGTTTAAGTGTCACAAATGTAATGGTGCTAGTATCATCGTCGTGCTTAACCAATTCACATATCTAAATCAACATTTATCCATTGCATATGTTCATATAGGATTGCAAATCATTTATACAATTAAAATGTTCATGTAAAAATGCTAATGAATGTTGATAAGGATATGCCAATGAATGTTGATAAGGATGTTACAATACAACCATTTAAAAATTTTGGATCAATCTTTTCAAATGCTCTAAGAATGAGCTCAGGCACTCTTCCTTTAATTCCTATTCATCAGTAACTCGAGAGATAACTAGTAATGATTCACTGAAAACTTCAACTACCATAACCCTCCTTATCCAAACCAAAGATTTTGACCTAAATATATAGGTTTCATATTCAGCCATGTTATTAGTCACTTTAAAATCAAGCTTCTTTGCCATAGGAAAGAACCCTCCTCTAAGTGATAAAAAAATTACACCCACACCCGCTCCTTTCTTGTTCACTACTCCATCAAAATACATCCTCCAACCTTAAACTCAATCACACTTAACCATTCATCTAGGAATTAAGGAATTTTATACCCCTCTTCCTCAAGAGGCTATTAGGTTAAGTATTTGGTGATTGCCTAACCCTTAATCACTTTCTTAGTCATATACTTGATGTTAAACTTTGTCAACGGTATTACCCACTTTGCCATTTTCTAGTGAAGGAAAGGGCCTCATGTAAGTACCTAACTGGATCAAGCTTCAAAGCTACCTCAACATAGTGCAATCAGAAATAGTTCCTTAACTTCTTTATGGTCCATACCAATGTTGGACATATCGTCTCTATCTAATTATACTTCTCTTTATAAGGGAGAAGTTTCTTGTTAAGATAGTATATGGCGTGTTGATTTCCCATTTCATCGCATTGTGCTAGCATTGCCCCTATAGAACTCTCTTTCTACTGTTAGGCATAAGATTAATGGTTTTTTTTAATTTTGGGGGGTTTCAGTACTAGTAAATTGGTTAAGTATTCTTTTATTTTCTTAAAAGCCTTTTGACACTTCTTAGTCCACTTCATTAGTTGGTCCTTCCTTAACAATTTAAAGATTAGCTCACAGATAGAAGTGAGTCTAGCTATGAACCTACTAATGTACTGGAGATAACCTAGGAATCCTTGAACTTCTATCTCTATTTTAAGTGTCGACATGTCCTAAATCGCTTTTACCCTATCTAAATCCACTTTGATACCCTTCTCACTTATTACATGTCCTAGCAACTTACCATATGTAACCCTGAACATGTGTTCTTCAATCCATATAGGTCTTGTCTCAAACTTCACCATCATGCCATCCATACACACTTCTACTTCTTTATGGATCAAGTCATATAACAAGGTAATTGTCATTTGTTGATATGTTGCCCCTACATTCTTTAATCCAAATGGCATTACCTTAAAATAGTACATCCCCTATTTTGTGATAAAAGCTATGTTTACCTTAGTTGTTATAGCCATTGGAATATGGTTATAGCTTGAGAACCCGTTCATGAAAGAGTATATAACACATAATATCGTATTGTCTACCAACACATCATTAAGGGGTAAATGAAATCCATCTTTTAGGCAAGCTTTGTTCAAGTCTTGATAATCAACAAACATCCTCATTTTCCCACCTTTCTTAGGTACTGGTACTATGTTAGCCAGCCATTCAAGATAGTCATCTATTTCAAAAAATCTAGCATTTAGCTATTTTGCCACCCCTTCTTTAATTTATAGAGCCTATTCTAGTCTCATCTTAATGAGTTTTTGCTTTACAACCTTATATGTGGATAAGTTGAAAGTCTATGCTCAACTATCTGTTAGTAAACTCCTAACATGTCTTGTACATCCAAGTAAAGACCCTTTGATATTTCCAGAGAAACTATTTAAATTTCTACCATTCTTTTGATATGACATCACTAATAATGGAAACAAGCCTAATAGGCCTAATGTATTGCATGCAAACTAAATGCAAAAAATGGGAGCATGGAGTCTTTAAGAGGAATGCTTAGCTTGGTTCAAATGGAGCCCAATTCATTAAAGGGAAAAAAGTGAAATAGAAATTTAAAGCACGATTGTGTGTATGGTTGTACGTCATCGAGGGCTAGCACCCATTCGTGGCAAAAAGTTATGGCATGACAATGTGCATGGTTGTGCATCTTCGTGATCCCTTAGTAGAATATGGTGACACGGTTGTACGACTTGTTGTCTTATTTGTTATAATCCCAAATTTTTTATTAGTTGATCATAATGCTTTAATACTGTCCTTATTTCATTAGGAAAAAAAATTTTATTAGTGTTAGGAGGAAACTAGTATTTAGGAAGGAATACAAGTCCTATTATGTTTAGGCATATCTTAAGAAGATTATTTCCATCTTCTATTAGGATTTGTATTAGTTTAAGCCTTATAAGCCTATAAAAGGCCCCAAAAATGAGTTTGCATGAAGTTTTCTAATAATTAAAAAAGTTTTTGGCGAGGTTTATTCTCTTTTTAAGTTCTTGAAAGAACTTGGTGAGGTTTTTAAGTGGATTCATAATAACTTTACAAAACTTGTAATTTTAGGCTTAAAATTGATTTTTGTCTAATCTAGGTCTTGAATTACAACGTTTAAATCTTTATATTTTAGGTTGCTAGAAAACATGTTTTTTAGAGGTCTAATTGGGGTTTAAAGTTTCTTATGTTTGATTCTTGAAATGATTCATTCTTAAGCATAAAATCTAAGGTGTTTAGTCACCCTTACTCAAATCATTTGGTATCAAAGCTTAAATTTCAATTATCAAGTAAGTAGCCTTTGTTTTCATTTTGTTTGCATCTTATTTTTCTTTTCTCTAACCATTTGTTCATCTTATAGTTTATCCAAATGGTTCTTTTTCTTTTTCTTCTCCTTTTTAATTATAATCATTATGTTTCATATGGCTTTCTTTGAGTCTTTTGCATCAATTTTGTTTGTTACATCATAAGTAAGTGTTCTACAACATTTAATTTTGCTCTAATTCATTGTTGCATCATCAAATTTTAAAATCACAAAAAGAAAAGTTGTGTTTGCATTGTTTTCCTTATCTTATTTAGATTCTTAGTGTTTATAGTGCTTAATTTAATTTTCTTGGGTTCTTTCTTTATCAAATTTGTTTCTTATATTGTTCTTACAAATTCTTTACTATTTTATTCTAGTTTTAAGGCCATTCCAAGACAAAATCACAACTAGTATGTGATTGAGCTTAAGAGTATCCAATATGACTTAAACTAGTTATTGCATTGATTTTGTGTTCTTCATTATTCTAAGTTGTGTTTTAGCTTGTACAATACAAAAGAGAAAGAAATCAATTTAAAAAAAAAAAGACATTAAAAGATTAAAAAAAAAGGAAAGAAAAGCAAAAGAAAATAAAAGAAAAAGGAGCTAAAGAAAGTAATTATGTAGCATCCCTATCCTATCCTCATTCATTAGCATTCTCACATGAACATATTCATTGCATAAATGATTTACAATCCCACATGAACATGTGCATTAGATAAATGATCATTTAGATATGTGAATTGGATAAGCACGATGATGACACTTGCACCATTGCATTTGGGACACTTGAACATATATGTAATTTTTGTATAATTGCATGGCAAATTATCTTATGTTGTGTGCATGATATAGCATCATATATAATTGCATTTTAGAGATTATTTAAAAGTATAAGTAGCATATGGGGATTGGGAGATGGATGGAGCTAATAAGAGTGAAGAAAAGGGACTAAAAATGAATATTGAACTTTCAACTAATGTTAGTAAGACACCATGATTTTGTCTTAGGGTAGGTATAAATAAATTAAATTTTTCATCTTTTAGGATTAGATTGAAGAGCCAAAAATGTGAGGTAGTGTAGAAAATATAAATAAAGAAAGAAAAAAATGAGGAAGAAAAATAAGAAGAAGAAGAAAAAGAAGAAGGAGAGGGAGAAGAGTGAGCTAACTTAGAGGAAACCATAAGCTTTTCTAGTTTTAGCAAAAGAGGTAAGTGATTTTATCTTCTTCCCACATGAAATTCCTCCCTTATAACATGTTAAACATGTATGATTAGGAAGAATAATGGAGTAATTTAAGGTGGAGCTCATGTATGGAGGTTGAAGCTCAAAAGAAATAAGAGTTGATTGTTTTGGATTTATTGTTAGAGCAGATTTTGTACCCACAATTTCATAATCATAGAAGAAGAATTAAGGAAAGTTTAAAATATGAAATTTTTAGCTTTATGCCCTATCTAAATGCATGTAAAACAGTTTTGCTTAATTTGGTATGTGTGAGGCGATATGGCTTCTTCATTAGGGCTGGCCCATAACTAACTAAATTCTCCTCACTCTGGTTGTTTTCATATATTTTGATGACCTTATGTGCTGATTTAGACAAAGTTAAAAACATGAAATTCGTAGGGTTGTATCCCCTATAAATACCTATAAAGCAATTTTGCTTAATTTGTTGTGTGGAAAGAGATATGACTCATGATTTTGACTGACCTTAAGCCTGATGAAATCTCATCCCAAACTTAAAAGTTGTATATTTATGTCTAATATACATGTTTTTAAAATATTTTTGCCAAAAATATCATGGTTGATGAGATATTGCCCCTTCATCATGACTAATTGTCAACATGTTGAAAACTTGCTCACCTTGAGATTGGTCATTTGTTTTGGTGACTTTATAGATAGAATTAGACAATGAGTAAAACATGAAAAATGTTCCTTTATGTGTCTTGTAACTTCTGGTAAATTAGTTTTACACTTGGATTTGTACAATTTAAGATATACCCAATATTGTAAGAACTATTCATACAGAGATGGCATTGAAATAGGGCAAAATTCAAAAATTCACCACATTTTCTATATGCCTTATATTGACCTAAAATTTGACTATGTTGTATCATTATGTGTATAGTTTATTTGAAAAAAGAATCAAGTCATTTGGATAAGTATATCTAGAATTATTTTTGTGAGAGTGTAGCAAGGTCAGGCTACCATATAAGGAAAATATAAATAAACACTAGGTCTACTTGCATGGACATGCCCATAGTTGCATACCAAGCATTTATAATCATTTTGATATACTTATAACTGTCTATGTATCAAATGTTAGGATCTCAACACTTTAAGGAAGCCCAAGAGAGAAGACCAAACCTACCATAAAGGTTGGTCACATCAAAAGGTGAGTAAAAGCCATAATTGGATTCTAATGTGTGTGTATTATGATTTTGCGATATGGTTATGTTCTATTACATGTATATGTGATTGAATTGTAACATTTTACATGTGATTACAAGTCAAGTGAGAAGTATATGATCTAAAAGATTACTTGGTACACCATTTTGAATGAACACTTACATATGGAACTAAAAGGATGTTGTGACCAGCTTGTCAAACATTTGCAAATCACTGGGAAAAGAGGCCAACATGTCCTATGGGCACATGTTATTGATCAAATGATTTGTTTGTTATATGTTGACTAGCAAAATCGCATGTCACTTGTATCACATGAATTCTCGATAGCAGTATTTGTCTTATAAGGTCACGACAAAATCAATCTATTACATTTGCATTGGCACTTGCATAGTTAATTATTATACTTGTAATGTATCCTTATGATAGTTCATTATTGGTTGTGTCATAAGAATCTGATTATTATTTTTATTCATTGAATCATGACTCACCAAATTGCAATTATGTTTTTTAGATACTGAAGCATAGAGTTTGGATACTTTGGAACATAAAGTTTCGTATATAAACATATAGAGCACAAGTCATCAGCTGAATTCCAACTCTTTCTCTCTCTCCTTGTGTCATATAATATATCTAGATAGGAACTAGTTTATGATCACTAGCCTTGAACATTAGTTAACATATATGTACACTAAATACATGTTGGATTGAGTATGTATGAAGAATAAACCTTTATGCATACGTATTTTTGGACATGAATGCCATGATTAGTAATCATAAATGGTCATTACAAGTTGTATTGAGATTATAAGAAAAGAACTCAAATTGGATTTTATAATAGTTTGAATTCACCCTTAATTTTTAAATTCTTTGATTCAAACTTTTCAAATTCTAATTTCTTCTTCCTTCTTTCAATTGCTAATTGACCTCTAAATTTTACTAAACTTGTTTCTTCCCAATCTAGAGTCATTAATAAGTCTCGAATTGCTTGTTGATAAATAATTGAGAATTTATTTAACAATAGTAACTTTAGTTCATAAAGAACTTAAAGAAAAGAACTTAAGAGGTAAAAAGCAAGAGTGTGTTAGATCATAAGATGAAAATCCTTATTGTGTGAAACACGAGTGTGAGTGTCATCTTTTAACTGTAAACATGTAAGAAAGTGATTTATAAGGATTTTCTTTTGTTTACTAATCATGACAACTCCTAATGGTGATCCAGAGTGGAAGCTTTTCATGAAAGCCATGCAAGAAAAGATGATGCAATTAATGGGCAAGGTGGAAAAGATAAAAGCTAGTCAATAAACCAATACCTCAAACGCCACCAACACCACTATGATGTAGGCTAAGCATGGTAGACATGTGCATAAGGATGATGGTGATTCTATGAATGATAGCTACCCACAGCATGGTAAGCAAGATGGAAACTTAGGCAGCATAAAGATGAAATACCTACCTTTTATGGTAAAAATGATTTCGAAGCTTATTTAGCATGGGAAAAAAAGGTAGATTTTATTTTTGAGAGCCATAACTATAGTGAGGATAAGAAAGTAAGACATGCTACTGGGGAATTTATTGATTATGCACTTGTATGGTGGGATTAATTGAGAATTAATAGGCATAGATGTGGGAAAGATCTTATTGTAACTTGGCATGAGATGAAAAGAATCATAAGAAAAAGATTTATTTCTTCATATTATTATAGAGATTTGTTTAACCATTTGCAAAGGCTTATGCAAGGAAATAGAAGCATGGAAGAATATTATCAAAAGATGTAGATTGCATTAATTTGTGCCAATATTGAGGAGGATGATGAACAAACTATTACATGATTTTTTATTGGGCTTAATAGAGACATAGACCATGTGGTAGAGCTATAACATTATGTGGATTTAGAGGATGCCTACCATATAGCTCTAAAGGTGGTAAGGTAAATTAGAGGTAAAACTTTCAAACCCAATTTTCCTTCATTTAATTAGACTAATAAGTTGAAAGATGTAGAAAGGCCTAATGTAAAGTCCAAAAACGAATACACCCAAGGAGGCAAAGAAGGAGGGAAGCCCAAAAACTAGCCTAAAACTGAATCATCTAAGTCTAAGCCTAATTTAGTTGAATGTTTTAAATGTAGAAGGCATGGACATATAATTAGGGATTGTCCAAATAAAAGACCTTGGTTATTGTAAATGGGAATATTAAATGTAAAGATATTGATAGTGAGGAAGAAGTGGATCCCGAAATGCCCCCACTTATCGATGCTAGTGATGATAAGCTCAATGATTTGGATAGTAAAGAACTAATGTTTACTTGGCATTCTTTAAGTGCCCTAATCAAAGGAGATGATGAACAAAGAGAAAACATCTTCCAAACAAGGTGTAAGGTCCAAGGTAAGGTATGTTCTTTAATTATTAATGGTGGCTCATATACTAATGTTACACACAAGAGAGAAAGCCTAATTTATGAATTTGATTTTCAAGGAAAAAAATATTATGCTCAATCCTTTACCTCCTCAACAAATTTATAAGGATCAAAAGTTTTAAGAAAGAGAGAACATGCGCACAAGAGAGAAAAAGAAATACAACCATGTTTTTACTCAAATGAATGTATTACACTATTAATGAAATTTATAATATTTTGTATAGTGCTTTTGTGCCTCTTTTACAAGGTTATGAAGAATGGTTTTCAATAGAGGTGCCTAGCAAGCAAGATGACCTAACTCTTATTACTTTTGATAAAGAAGTTAAATTGAAGAGTGAGGTTGTAAATTTATGTAAAAGGGAATTTTATAATCTTTGTTTAGATGTTTTTATTTTTTCTAGGTGTAGTTCTTTTTGTTTTAATCATTGTTGTTGTGTCTCTAATTTGCTTTCTTATTTTAATTTACATTTTTACAATTCTTTTAGCTCAAAATGTTTTCCTTATTATTGTGATGTTTCTGAACCATTATTCAATGATTCTTTTTGTTTTACACATTGTCTAGGTAGAAAATTTTCTTTTGATTTTAAAGATTCTTTTGTTTTTTGTGTTTCTACTTCCTTTTTAAATTCTAATTCTTACTTTTAAGTTCTTTTCTAAAACCTAGATTTTATTTTTCTAGTGTTTTTGTTAAAAAAAAATTAAATGCTTTAATACTTCTTCATACTAGATAGAGCATATTTCCTAGGGTTTCTTTGATTTTGTTTGTTATTATTTTGCTCTTTCTTTGGCTTATGTTGACCTTGTTTTAAGTTTATTCAAATAGTCTTAGAGCCGGGTGGAAAGACTTGTTCATTGCAAGGTAAATTTCACTTAGGTTTCTTTGTTAGGTATTAAACTTATGTTCGGATTTTTGCTTTGTTATAGGCTAATATTCAAGCATGAATCTTTCCAAAGAATGAGGGAATCATACAAATAAGGCTAATAGGCCTAATGATTATGTGTAAACCAAATGTAAAAGCATTGAAGCATGGAGTCTTCAAGAGGAATGATTAGCTTGGTTCAAATGGAGCTCAATTCATAGAGGGAAGAAAATGAAACAGAAAGTTGAACCAAAGCTATGCACATGGTCATGCATCATTAAGGGCTTGCACCCGTTCATGATAGAAAATTGTGGCATGGTCGTGCACCTTTGTGATCCTTTAGCATAATGTTGTGACACGGTCATGCGGATGGTTGTATGGCTCGAGCAATTTTATTATCCAATCTTTTGTATTCCCAAATTCTTTATTAAACAGTCATAAGGCTTTAATGTTGTCCTTATTTTATTAGAAAAAGAATAGTTAGTTAGTTTTAAGAAGAAACTAATATTTAAGAAGGAATACAAATCCTATTGTGTTTAGGAATATCTTAAGAAGATTCTTTTCCATCTTGTATTAAGATTTGTATTTGTTTAAGCTTTATAAGCCTATAAAAGGCCCAAAAATGAGTTTGTATGAAGTTTTCTAATAATTAAAAAAAATTTTGTGAGATTTTATTCTCTTCTTAAGTTATTAAAAGAACTTGGTGAGGTTGTTAGGTGGATTCTTAATAACTTTGCAAAACTTGTAATTCTAGGCTTAAAATTCGCTTTGGCTAATCTAGGTTTTGAATTACAACCTTTAAATCTTTGCAATTCAAGTTGCTAGAAACATGTTTTCGTGAGGTCTAATTAAGGTTTAAAATTTCTTATGCTTGATTCTTGACACAATCAGTTCTCAAGCATATGATTTACGGTGTTCAATCACCCTTGCTCATATCAACTAGCAATAAGCAAGATTTTTGGATTTTCCTATATGTCGGGATTAAATATAGTGGTATGCACAAAATTAATATTAAATATGCTTATGAAATATACATGTTATGTGCACTACCGTCAGAGAATACATCACACAAGTAAGCAAATTCATCATTTATTACTTTAAACTTTGAAGTAAATACATTATTGTCTTTAAGGAGGCTAAAAATAATAACATCAAAAGTGTCAAGAAAAGTAGCATCTTCTTATAAACCAATAGGAGTCTCATTAATATCAGTCTTCTCTTCCCCTTTAGTTTTCTCCTTATTAGCAATTTTAAGAGCAGCATGCAAGTCACTGACTTATTCAAAACTCACTTTTTTCCTAATCTCAGTGTCAACCATAGCCTTTATTAGCTTTTTAAAGTCCTACCTCATCTTATCATTTCCCAATTCAATCTTTATAAAACTCTCTCAGCATTTCAGCCTATCTAATTCAACCAAATAACTTGTGTTTCCTTACCACATCTGACATCTTCAATGGAGCTGACAATCATACTCTTAATGCCAACTAAGCTTTACCCCGTATAAGTCCCCCAGTGAACTTACATGTACACCCTCATTGTAAATCTATTAAGGGCAAATCTTGATTTAATGAGCCAGATTATTTGTTCTCAGGATCTTCACTCGTTGCCTAAAACTATTAGTCTAGCAAATACTTTTCTTGCTCCTTATTAGCAAACTTCCACTTAACATTCCATGGCCAAGTAGTTTGCAAGTCATATAAAACTATATATTGATCTAATTTTAAGGCACTTTCTACTTATATAACTTGCTTTCCCTTTTTTCACTTTTTTTTTTTGCTTCCCATCTTCCTCATCTAATGAATCGTGATAATTATGATAGCTTATCTCTCCAACCTCTATTTAAAAGAATGCCCTCTAGAGATCATCCATGGTATAATCTCCTACTAGTTTCACATCTTCCTCAGTGGACCCTTCTTCAATCTCTCTAACTACCTTTCCTTCCTTTACAAAGAAATCTGATAGTGGATCATGCAAATCTCTCACTTCCAGCTTTGTTCCTTTCCCCCGATAGCCAAGTCCCCTCCTAGTTGTTTGAGTGGGAATCTTAAGAAACACCAGCACTCCTGTAGAGTTTTTCCTAATCCCTTACCTAACAAAAAATGTATATTCTTTATAATACCCATCACCTTTGGGTCAACCCATTTGTCAGTGACTCTAATGACTTGAAAACCTCTAAGATGTAAGACAACCACATTCAACATTGACACAATTTTCCCAACTTGAGCACAAAATGTTACTATCTCACCCTTGTTGGGTATCTTGACTTTTTGGTGTACCATAGATGATACTTCTCCTCCCAACAGGTGATACCATAACCTTCCTAAAAATAATAAAAAGTGATAAGAATGCCCAACACTATAAATTCCACCACTGTCTCTACCACCTTAGTTTGCACCATGGTGGTTGAATATTCTAATAATCGATCACTTACTATTGTCATATGCCTAAATAATATTACTTGAGGCCTCTAAGTCTTTCCCTAATACCCTAAACTTATGCAACAATTTTAGTGGGCAAATGTTAATACTTGAACTATCATTAACCATCACACATGGGGTTCTTCTTCCTTTCACCTCGACTCTTATGAACAAAGCCAAGTTATGGTCCCTTCCTTTTAATGACAAATCTTCATCGGAGAAAGTGATCTTCCTTTATTTGTAACTAAAGCAATAACATCTTTTGGTGTGGTTTCCTTCAAGATGATTAAACTTCATAATGTTTCAACCATAGTCTTCTCATACTAGTGAGAGGTGATAAGCAATTCTCATATACTAATATGGCTTGGCATTTTCTTTAACCATCTCAAAACAGAATTATCCTCATCATCTTTTTTAACTATCTCAAAATAGGATTATCCTCATCTTTCTCCTTCACTATAGCATTTTCTATTTCTTTCTCAACTCTTAATTCCTTATGGGCCTCTCTACCAAGATAATACCTTCCACTTCAAGTGACGTGGTACACATGTTCCTTTGCCTTCTCTTCATCAATGTCCTCTCATAACTTGATCATCATTTTCCTCTTTACTTTCTCTATTCCTTCATCTAAACTCTCCTCAGGATTAATGGTGCAAATAACAATTATAGCATTTACAAAAGTCACCTTTTCAATGGTAACCAAGACATCCTTCTTAAGAATTCCTAAATCTATCATAAATGTCCCTTGGCTTAGAGGTAGAACATTATGATAGTTTTGAAGAAGATTTTACCTTATGCTCAATCTTCTAACATTCAATAGCATGATAATTTATTTATCAATAAGGTCTTGAATCTCATGCCTTAATCTATAATAGTCATTAGTGTTGTGCCCAACTCTTTAATGAAAAGCCTAGTAAGCTTTAGCATTATACCTCATTAGTAGTGGGATAGAAGGTGGCCTAGAGGTTTCAACACTCATTTCTTATGTACCCTTTTGAATGCCTTGGACTCTTACTATGTTTATATTGGTTATTTTATTCCCCTTTCCTATTGGTTATGATAGAGTGTTTCTTTTCCCCCATATTGCCATTTTGACTAAAACTTTAATTCCTCTGCTTATAGACTAACTTCTCCAAGTTTTTTAAAATTTCTCACCAATATACCCTTAATTCTAGCCTAATAATGCCCCCATGATGATCATTTGTACTTGTTCCCTCTCTGTTATCCTAATGGTTGATTTAGAAGACAAGTTCTTCCACTTCCTTATATAGTTATTGAAGCTTTTACTAGTTTTTTATTTCAGTAACTCCAAATCTTGTAAGGTGACTTCTAATGCAAAATTACAAGCATAAAGTGTTGTCCCTAAGCACCAAGAAGGGGGGTTGAATTGGTGAATAAAATTTTAAAACAGAGATGAAGAGAAAAAGAAAGAACAATGAAGACACAAGGATTTTATAATGGTTCGGGCAAAACTAACCCTACGTCCACTCCCCAATCACTCAATTGGGTATTTCACTAAATCAATGGTGTTTTCAAGCTCACACCCAACTTATTACAACTTGTGTTTTAATGGGTAACACACAACCTTACAACAAAGTGTTTTCTAGGCTAACACAAAACCTCACTTCAGTGTTTCAAAAGGCTTACACTTAACCGTTTCTTAAAGTGTTTTGCAGGCTAACACAAAACCTTACAATTTGGTGTTTAATGCTCACACCTAACACATGTAAAGAAGATGAAGAAAATGTGTAGCAAAGATTAAGAGCTTTCAATACTTGTAATAAATTTCTTAGCAACCTTCTTCATGGCTGTTTGGTGGGGTATTTATAGCCAAACTTTATCAAAGAGACGTTGCAGATCATAGCTCATTAAATCTTTGAGACATGCTTGACAGATTCTGCATTTAATGCTTGTCAGG
>CATIWR010076830.1:0-22871 GCA_949677035.1 Omphalea diandra | reverse complement strand
TTCCTCATCTATTTTCATCATCTCTCTTCTTTTCCACCCTTCTTCTTCTTCTTTTTTTTTTTCTCCATCTAATTTAATTATTTCTTTTCTTATTTTTGTTATTTTTTCAATTTGTTTTTTCTTTCTCCATCTAATTTAATTATTTCTTTTCTTACTTTTGTTATTTTTTCAATTTGTTTTTTTCTTTCTCCATCTAATTTAATTATTTCTTTTCTTACTTTTATTATTGTTTCAATTCGATGGTAAAAAAAGAAAAAAAATAAAAGATAAAAAAGAAAATAAATAAAAAAAAGTTTGATGATAGAAGAAAAAAAAAGAAAGAGGGAAATAGTGAAAGAGAGAAAAAAATAATAATATTTTTAAGTATATCATTAAATAAATATTTTTTTATTTTAATTTTGATCAATTTTAGTTAATGAATTAGAAAGTTATAATTGATTTTTGAAATTAAAATATAGTTATAAATTTTATAAATTTTGACCACAGTTATAACTTACACAACATTTTAAATTTGCTAGATCATTACTCCATTTAATTTTTAATCTCAAGTCCCTTTGATAGAATTAATTTATGGAAAGCCTGCAAAGGATCTAAAATGGCATCCTCTCAAGAATATGCTTACCTTCGGGGTTCTTGCCTGCTATAGCCAACAACATTATAAGAACTAATTAAAAATCTGCTTATTAATAATAAATTTTAAATAAATTTAATAATTATTTTAATTAATTAATTAATTAATCAAAATTAATATATAAATAATAATTAAAATTTATTATTATTTTATAATATTGAAGTAAAATAAATAAAATAATAAAATCAGATTTTAATCAAATTAGTATACTAAATTTTAATAATAATATAATTAGATTAAAAAATATTCATGATTTTATTTTTTTATTATATATGTTGGCCATTATGCACTAAAAAGGAGATTGAATTGGTGAAAAATTTAAATTTTAGTGGTAAGACATTTAGAACAAAGTTAAACAAAAAAAAAAAATAAGTAGAAGAAAAGAGAACACAAAAATTTATAGTGGTTGAAGTGCTAACAAACCAATCCACTCCCTAATTTACTAATTGGATATTTCACCAACACTGAATGGTGTTTTACAAGCTCACACCAAATATTACAATTTTATGGTTTATAAGCTTTATACACAACCTCACAAGTGTTTCCTAAAACCTTACACTCAAACCTATACAAGAGTTTTTTTTTATGACTCACTCTTAAATCTAATCTCAAAGATGTTTAAAGGCACACCACACCTTGTATAACTCAAATACAAAGAGTAAATAAGAAAGAAAGAGAAAGAAAGAGTTGAGAAATAAATTTATAAGAGTTTGACCTTAGTAAATGTTATTCTCTTGCATTTATACCCATTTGGTAGAATATTTATAAGTTACTCCCACGAAAGAATAGTTACTAACAAAACTATCTTCATATCTCAAACTTGGTGGTAAAATCTTGTATTTAATTCTTTTTAGACAAAAGTCACGATCGTGACTATAGGTCGCGGTCGCGATCTTCACATTTGCACCATATTTTGCTAATTCACATTTGTGAACTTTGTTTGTATCTAACGACTAGTACACACGACACTACAATATTGGCTTATCCAAAAATACAGTCATTTGATCCTCTAGAGGATGTTAAAGGTCAAGGTCACAGTTGCAAGCTGGAATGTGACTTCCACCGCGAAGCAATGGAGATTTTGCTTGCAAGAGATCACGGTTGCTACTAACGATTCACTGTTGCGAATTTTGATCTTTCAATGGGTACTTTGACATGTGACATTGTCTGATTGAAAGTCTAGAATCTCGCCAATGAGGTTTAAAGAACATGGTCGTGACTGGCACCAAGAATTTCACTGCGAAACAAATTATTCAAAATGGACACCAATAATCTTAAGATTGTGGTTGTGACTCCACATTCTTGGGTCGCGATTTAGAGGTAATTTTCCGCACTCTGAGTTATTTGCTTCCATTCAACTTCTAATGAACTCCATACTTTATTTTTGTAAGAATAACACTTAAAATTGACATTAGTACCTTCTAATTTATATTGTCAAGATCAAAAAAGAGTTTGATTTAAATTTGATTAACCTAATCCAACAATATAGAAATTAAATACTGATTATTATGAATGTGGAGAATTTTCTATATTGTTATAACCTTACTAATTATTTTTATATATTGTTATAAACTTACTAAATTATTTATATATACTATTGAACTTTTTATATTTTTTAATTAATTAAGAAAACTATATATTTAATTATTAACTTGCTAGTCACATGACAAAACTAAAATATATTAATTGCTTTTTATGAAAAATATTATGTTACTAATATAATTACTTAAAAATGACAAACACTTATTTTAAAATGAGTTTGAGATTAGAATTAACTATATAGTAGTTATGAACACGTTGTATGATTATAATAATAACTTTTAAATAAATTTAATATTTAGTATAATTAATTAGTTAATAATTAAAATTTAATTTAATTTTATAAATTTATTATCAAGTAAATAAAATAATAAAAATAAATTTCTAATTTTCTATTTAAAAATAGTTTAGAATTTTTACTTTTTTAGGATTTTCTAATTTTTTTGTTTAGAATATCTTAACTTTTTATTTAAAATTTTTACTATTTAGGTTTTTCTAATTTTTTTTGTTTAGATGTAATTTATAACGTTTACTTTTTATGTTTTTTTGTTTTGATTTCCAGTTCAAAATATCTTAACTTCCTCTTTATAATTGTTACTTTTTAGATTTTTCTAATTTTCCATTTAGAGGTAATTTAAAATGTTTACTTTTTAGGTTTTTTTAATTTCTTGTTCAGAATATCTTAACTTCCTTTTAAAATTCTTACTTTTTAGGTTTTTCTAATTTTCTATTCAAAATTATATGATCTTCACTTTCTATTTAGAATTTTTGTTTTTTAATTTTTTAATTTCTAATTTAAAGTTTTTTTATTATAATTATTGATTTTTTAATTTTCTATTTAGACATATTTTTTTAATATGATAATTTTTTATAATATAATGTAAAATAATGACACATGATTGTATTATATATAATTGTTTAACAAATGATAAACAATAGTTTAAAACTAACTACGAGATTAGAATTAATAATATATATATTTGAAAAACTCCTACACAATCTTTAAGCCATCTCCTGTGTTTGAAAATCCAATATCTTTATATTGCTGTTTTCTTTTCTCATTTAGGCGAATTTGTTTTATTTACATTAGTGATTTGATTTATGATTGATATTTAATAGTACAATATGAAGTGTAAATCTTATCTTCTATGATAAACCTATAATTAATGATATTCAAAATAAGAGAATTGATAAATAGCTGATTCGATATTTCAAAAGGAAATTATTACTTTTATTGGTAGTTATGAATTATCTTAACTATTTGTTTTATAAAATTACAATAATATAAATTCAAAATATTTTTTCTAATATTTTATTGCTTTGTACATTTATTATTACTTTTATTGGTAGTTATGAATTATCTTAACTATTTGTCTTATAAAATTACAATAATATAAGATTCAAAATATTTTTCTAATATTTTATTGCTTTGTACATTTATTTATATCTATTATTTTCTTTTTAATAGTTTTTATTATTATTTATAATTATTTTAAATATTTTATTAAATAGTATGAAATGACAAAATTATAAAATTTAGAATTGCTTAGATCTTAAAAAACTAAATGTGAATTCTTAAATCAGATTGTCTAACACAATAATTTGGTAAAAATGACATACTATTATTTAAATAGATTATAATACTAGATTTCAGGTCTATTTGATTAACTTTTTTCATAACTGAGTGTTGATATCTATAGTTGATAGTTGATTTGACATTAACTATTTAGTAAAACTATGTTAGTTGTGGCCGTTAACATGTCAAATGACGATTAAAGGTGTAATTATTTTATTTTTTATTATGTTATGCAAATTATAAAATAATAAATAAATAAATAAATTTATATATATTGTAATATCTTTCTAACTACTGGTAAATACAATTATTGTAATTATTTTCAAACGCTTATAAATATTTTCATTATTATCTATTAAATTTCATAGATTTAAATAATTTAATTATATAAAATTAATTTTTAAAAATAATTTCATCATTAGAAATTTAATAAAAATAATTAGATAATATATATGTTTAATTTGATCTTTTAATTATATTTTTCTTTAATTTAATCTTTTTAATTATATTTTTTTCTTAAACAATATCACAATAACTTATCAAATGAAAAAAAAAAAGAAAAATATACTGATTATGTTAAGTATTAAAAAATATATAATGTACTTTAAGAATAATTATTTCATTTAATTAAACTATAATAATTATTGGTGCAAAATTTTTGTTTAAAACTTTTTGTGAATTGAAGCTGTTAAAACTTTAAACATCTACCAATTATTTTATCATTTTGATTACTAAACACCTTGTAAGTAACTTTTTGAAATTTACCCCAAAATCTAAAGAGTAAAATTCAATAATAATTAATTTCAATGGTAAGATACTGTTAGTATCAAATCTCAAACAAAAAAAAAAAAAAATCAACTAGAGTCAATTCGATATGATATATAGGTTAAGAGCTGTCAATCAAAAGGTTGAGTTTATAGGCAAAAACTGTCAACATAATGGTATTTAGGTAAGACTTCCCTGTCAACCAAGAAAAAATCAATATAAAAGAGAACAAAGAATAAAAATTGAAAAAATAATATTGTGTTTCTGTGTAAATGATTTGAAACTTTTTTTTTTGTACATCAGTTCGATTTATATACAAGAGCCTAGTTAAATACAAAGTTTATTTACAAAAAATTACACATATGCACAAACTCTATTTACTAACATTATCTATTATCTTTGTAGGCCTAATCCAAAATCAGCTCTAAAAACTCATAATGAAGTCACCAAAACCCAATCTTAAGTCACTACACATGGTCTTCAAAACCACTATTGTAAAATATAGAAGGCCCAGACCCAATGTTTATGAAAATAATATCGGGTGTAAATAATGCTCCTATAAGTTCATAATCTAATGAGTGAATTATGAAGTTGTACTATCAGAAAAAGCCTTTTTTCCTTGAAAATTGCCCAACAAGATCATGTAAATTAAGCATTCATGCACGATAATGATACATGCCTTTGTTCATCTTAGGCAAATATTGCCCACAAACTCAATCCAAATTGTTTACTTCGCTCACATAGCATACTGGGCGACACTCAACCATTATATCACTTCCTCAATTGCTTTCGTAGCCTTCGCCCAATGGATCTGGATCACCACTTGTTATTTTGATCATTATGGGCAATAATCCTGGAATACTTTTGCCCAATATGCACTTAAAATTAGTTCCTTTGAATGATTCTTGGCCATGGATTATTAGCCATCTAGCTCAAATCTTACTTTGCCCAAGGTATTCTTTTAAGCAACACTCGACCATAGACCTACTAATTGAAAAACCCAAAAAGTGCTCGTCTATGAATCTTGCCAAATACAAAGATTACTTCAAATTCCTTGCAAGAACTTAGGAAATATCTTTTTGAACCTTCTATGGTAAAATGACACCTCACCTACTGCGATTTGAACAATCATATTCCAAAAGCTTCAGAGGAAAATGAAACAATACATCCTCAGTCATTATAGCTGTTTTGGCATGGTAATTAATTTGAATTCTAAAGGTCATAAACTGTTTCATCTTCCTTCTCTCTTATATATACTCTTAACAGGTAAATCATTTTTCACTTTTATTGTTCCTTTTGCTTCAGAGCTTTTCTCTCTAAAATTCTCTTGATTTAGAATATCTTCTTAACTTTACTTTTACTTCCTCATTCTCCCGAATGATAAAAGCTAAGGCATCATCTCAAGAGGCAACCCTTCAACAAACTTATAAGGCATTCAAGGATAATACGATTGGTTACCATATTGATTTCCAAGTATTAACACTTATTGACTCATCTCATACTTATGGTTTAGGGCTTTCGTTCAATGAACCTGTTGATTTTTATAGTAAGAATCTATTCTTTATTAGTAAAGACCCTCCTAGGTTCTACTCAACAATGGACAATAGTTTATGGCTTAAATCTTCCCCTGTAAACACTTGGCCTATCGTCTAGAGAGAATATGTTCCTTGGTTTAATAGCTTGTCGTCAGAATTTTCTAAATCATGGAAAAAAAATAAGGATATATGACCTCTTACAATTCTCCATTATCCAAATACCATTTACAAAACCTTGCTCAATGCTGCCCTACTATTTTGGTCCCAATAGGCCAATTATTTCTTTTTTCAATTTAGCCCAATGTCCATTAGTGTATGATCTCGTTGTGCTATTTAACATCCCTATCATTGGCCAAGAAATATCTATCACTTTGGAGGTTGACCAAGTAGGAATGGAAATTGATCTTAACAACCCTAACTATACTTCTTTCATTAAAGGCAACAAAAAAAAAAGACAACCCACATTCATTGAGTGAACATACAATATTTCTTCTGTGCTGGCTTTGCAAATATATTTTTTTGTCCACCCTCCAAAAAGGTTACCAAAAAGTACCTGCCTGTTGCTGTTGCTTTTGCTCATGGCAAGCAATTAGCCATAGGTCCTTGAATCTTTGCTCATAAATACCAGGGTCTTCATGGTTTTATTCCTAATAAAGAACGAGGCTCATTTGGAAGCATGAGAGGTGCTCTTTGGATGGTCCAATTTTGAATCTTCACATACTTCCTAGAGCTTGCTTACAAACCACCTCAACCTAATCACTTCAACTTTACTAATTATGGGTAGTGGGTAAATCGATTTAAACCCTTTTGGTGATAGTTTTCCTTTCTTCTTTGAGTTTTTTTTTCATTTTGACAAGCGTAAATATTTTTGTCATCAACTTCGTCCATTAATTTTTTGTGCAAGATGGACCAGATTCAATTATCAGAAAACATATGCCTCAGATCTCAGTTTTGGAGATGACACATATGACTAGTGCCATAACTAGGTGAGGTGTCTCATTACCAGGGACTTGCATTTCCTTTATTTCCTTGAACTTAATAGGAATAACTAATGTGGGGTAGTGTCTTATAATCCCCATTACTTTAACCAATAATTCAGGCGAGTTCAATTGATCCTTATGCCTTTGGTATACTTTTTTCATGAACAAAAATTGCATGAACGACCAAAGATTAAAGACTTGAGCATCCTACACATGATCTCAGCCATTAAGGAAGATCGAAAACGATCTCTCTTCATGAGTGATTAGAATATCCTGGATGGTATTTTGAGTGACTTTGAAGCTTGGTGGGCCGAGATTGTGAAATTTTAGATGTGCAAATTTGCTCAAGATAATCTTTCTTTGCAAGGTTGTCCCAAACCTCTTCCTACTAATGCTTCTTCTTTTAATGTGTAAGAGACTCCCAAGTCTAAAGGTCAACATATTACTAAGATTCTCGCATTTGAGCACTTTATGGTTTCAAGTATAACTACCATAAGTGGGATAAAATGTTGAAGAGAGTACAACTTATCAAGGACAAGTTAGTTAATGAATGGCAAGTTCACTGTCAAGAGTGATACCTATTCTAGAAAGAAAAGATACTGCTAATTGTTTGTCCTCTATTCTTCTAATGACCTTAGATTGACTATCACCCTTCTACTCTAAATGTGCCTTTCAGAATTATGGGATCCATTCTAATTGAAAAAAGAAAACACAATCTCCTACGGTGGACATGTTTATATCTAATGCATCATAACTTATCCGTAGCGAAATTGTACTTTTGGATGCTAATATCATTCAGAGAGGTAATTTTACTTGACGTAGTTTTTTTTGCCTTTTTTCCTATGTAATTATTTACTTCTCTTGCATAGGCCATTCCCAAAGAGATCTTACATGCGACTTAAGAGGTAAGTGAAAAGTTCGAGAAGGTAGGTGAGAAGGCTGAGCCAACAAGGAAGAAAACCAAAAAGTCCAAAGAGCCAAAGACCTCTACCAAATTTGAGAAGTTAGGCAAGAAAACCGCTTTAACAATAAAGATAAAATGCCTTAAAGTGGTAGCATTGTCCAATCTTCCACTAGTGGATACTCCTAAAGTCTTATACTCATATGGTTACTTCCTATATATCCTTGGCATTGCCCCTGTCTACCTCTTCCTTGCTTGCTTTCACTGAAAAACTCATTAGGAAATGACCCTTAGATTCATTGCCTAAGAAGGTGACCAGGGTCTTTGAGTCCACTTTTTGCCTTGAGGTAAACTTCTTCCCTTTGCTTGAATTTAGGTCATCACCATGGTTCTAACTCTTTTTATTATCTCAAGAGTTTATTGACTACCTCGCCCTCCTGGACAAAGAAGAGGATAATGACATTGAACTAGAAGCTAAAACTAAAAGTTTGAGAGATGATGAAGACACTTCTAACTAGGGGTGAGCAAACAGTTGGTTCGATTCAATTTTTTACCAAATTTTAACAAATTGAATTTTTTATACTTAAAACCGAATCGAATCAAAATTTTTGAAAAAACTAAATTAACTGAACCGATTAAACTGAAATTTATGTGTATATAAACTGAATTGAATCGATCTTATAAAATTTTGGTTCGGTTCATTTCAATTAAATTACATGTATTTTAAATATGGTTCGATTCAAATTAGTTTGATTTATTAATTACTTCGGTTAATTCAGTTAGTTCGGTTTTCTATCTAAAAAATCAAACCGAAAATCGAAAATTGAATTTTTTAAAAAATTATAATCGAACAAACCGATTTTATTAAAGGATCAAACTGAATCGAATCGAACCAACTTTGTTTGATCAATTTTTTTGATTCGGTTTGGTTTTTGCTCACCCCAACTCCTAACGATGAATTTCACTCTTGGAAAGTTTTTGAGTGTTTTTAGTGTCTTTTTGAGATTCTTGCAGCGATCGAAAAGGTAATAGCATTCGAAAAGAATTTGAACTTCGTGTTAGACCATGCTACTGAGAATGAGATGAGCGTCGACCAAAAATTAGCACTTGAACACTTCAAGGAAAGACTACCAAACATGGTAAAAAGAATCACCTAAGCTGATGCCCTACTAACTCAAGTGGCCAAATCAAGACAAGAAATTTCGATTCTTTAGGCTTAAATCATCCAAAAGAAAAAGGAATAAAAACTCTTCAGGATAACAAGGTAATCCTTTTGAGTAAAAAAGAAAAAGAACTCTTAAATGAGCTTAACAAGGTCAGGGTGACTGATCAACATCTTGAAGATAAATTAAAAACATTGACTAACATCGTTGTTGAGCATAGCAAGAAGAGAAAAAAGCTTAGGTGAACCACCTAAAGTTCAATGTCGTCAATCAATGCTCAAATTTATGAATTTAAGAACAAGCTTCCTTGAAGCATTTGATTGTACTTTTGTTTAAAATTTTGTTAATCTCAGCTTTGTACTTTAAGAACAATTTCCTTTCTAACTGAATTTCTAAGATTTGTTTAGAATGAATGCCTTTTCATATATTACCTTTGCGTTGCTTGTTCACTTAATTCAGATAATAACTAAGCACTAGGATTCATACATTAAAGCATGATATTAACAAAGGTATTAGACTATAATGAACTGAGCAAAATTCTTAATCGCTAAAGAAAATGGTATTTATTACTCCATGAGTAAAAAATAATTAGGAAATCAGCCAAGAAATAATATTGTGCAAGATATTCTGATCAAAAGTTAATAACAAAAATATATTAGAATTTGGCCAACATAAATTTTCAAGGTTGAAATGGTATAAAGTATAGTAAGTCGGGTCTGATCGGCCAAAAAGGTTAAACAATTAAGCATTTCTCATTCGTTCAAATACTTAACGATCTATGCCTTCCCAAAGATATTTCTTGAGAAATCTGGCATTAATTGAAGAATCCTAAATGACCCCATTTTCATTGGCCAAATGATATTCTCCATTTCTAATGATATTTGCAATGATGAAAGGGCCTTCCTAATTTGGCAACCATTTTCCAAAAGCATGGTTTTTTGTCTAATAGGGAGAATGGTCCTCCAAAACAAATCACCTTTGTTGAAGCTCTTCGGCTTCAAGTGTTTCTTGTATGCTCATTCAACTTTCTTCTTATGAGCCTAAAGTTGATCAAGAGCCTTTAGTCTTATCTTGTCCAATGCCTTAATTTCCTCCAACATGGTCAAACTATTTTCATTCATAGTTAGTACATCTTGGTAAATTCTTCAGATTAAATGAACAGTCAACTCGACTGGGATCATCGCCTCATGTCCATATACTAGTTGGAAAGGAGTCATCCCTGTGGCACTTTTGATGGTAGTCTTGATCCCTCAAAGTGTCTTAAAAAGTAACTCATGTCAAATGTTGGGATTACTCTTTGCCATCTTCTGGATGCTCAACTTCATCACTTTATTTGTTGCTTCTGCTTGCCTATCGATTTGTGCATAATAAGGTGTTGAGTGAAGAAGATTGATTCCATATCCCTGGCAAAACTCTTGAATGTCTTCCTTTGTGAAAATGGTTCCCTGATCTATAGTAATAGACTCTAGTAACCCATGCCCATGGATAATGTTCTTTTTGAAAAACTTGATAATCGATGCTTAATTTGTTACCTTTAGTGGTATTGCTTCCACCTATTTTGTGAAATAATCTATTGCCACAATGATAAAGACATGTTCATTGAAAGAAGGTATAAAAATTTTTCCAATAAAATCCACTGCCTAACCTTTTAAGGGCCAAGGTTTGATAACTGAATGCAACTCTTCGACGAGGAGGTGCTGAATCGGTCTATGTCTTTAGCAGGCTTGGCATCCTTTGGCGTAATCGAAGCAATCCTTCTTCATGGTTGGCAAGTAATACCCATATTTCAATAACAGTCTCTTCATCATTCTTCTTGATTGATGAGATACAACTATCCCTTCATGAATCTCGGCCATGGCCAATATTGCTTGTTTTGGGCCTATGTAAAGCAATATCTTCTTATATACACTTCAATGATAAAGTTCATCATTAAAATGGCCAAACTTTATCACTCGTTTTCGTACATCTGATTCAATAATCACACTTAGATTTTTCAGGTAAGAAATAATTTCATCTCTTTAATCTATTAAAAAATCCACTTCACAGACCTCGCTTATGGACACATTGGTAGAATTCTCAAATGACCTTTTATATACAACAAACTCTGGGCAATATAGAACTAGGGTTGTGAAAAACCTTTTTTGGAAACCACTAGCAGATTGAGCTAAATAGTTCATGTCTGTGTTACTCTGTCACTCAACAAACTCAAGGTGGTATGACTGGAATCCTTGAACTAGATGTCTGGCCTTGTTGCAATAAACATTGAGATTGGGCGATTCACACTTATATGCCCCACTGACTTGATTAATCACTAACAAAGAATCACCCTTCACCTCTACAAACCTTACCCTCAGCTCAACCAAGACTTCCAAGGCGATGATTAAAGCCTCATACTCTACTTGATTATTGGTGCATGGGAAATCCAACATTAATAACAGTCTGGTTATGAGACCTTCTGGTGATTGTAAAATGATTCCTACCCTAGTTGAGCTTATCATTCTTGATCCATCAGACTATACTTTCCAGGGTAAGTGTTCAACATATTCTATTTCAACCATTGGCTCCTTTGAGATATCCAAACAAGGGTGCTCAACTAAGAAGTCAGCCAACGCTTGGCCTTTCACTACCTTATAAAGAACATATTGGAGAGCAAACTCAAATAAAGCTACTTCCCATTTACCCATCTTGTTTCTTAGAAGCAACCGAGAGAGAATATACTTGAGAACATCAATTTTGCATAAAACTAAGACTACTATTAGAAGCATTTAGTATCTTAATTTTATGCAAACGTAGTATAATGTCAAATATAATTTCTCAATGGTCAAATACCTCTTCTTCGTTTGCTTAGGCAATACACTATTCTCCCTACACCATTTTATTGTTGGGTGAGCATACACCTAATGGACTCATTGTTAGCTGAAAAATATAATAATAAAGGAATATTTGACCTTAGAGTAGTCATGATGGGGGGTTTAGTCAGATACCATTCAATCTCATCAAACACCTTTTGGTGTTCATCATCTTAAACAAACTCGTCTTTATCCTTGAGTTTAAGCAATGCACCCCAAATAGTTAATCGACCAACAAAATTGGAATGAATCTTTTCAAAAAGTTTATTTGGTCGATTAGCTTTTATAATTCCTTCTTTGTGGTTGGAGGTTTTGCTTCCATAATAACTTTGGCTTTATTCTTATCAAACACAATACCCCTCTAGTGTACTAAAAACTTAAGAAAATTCCCAGCCAAGACTTTAAACATACATTTTAAGGGGTTCATCTTGAGCTTATGCTCCTTCATTTGCTCAAATGATTTTCTGAGTTTGGCCAAGTGCTTTTCTCCACTATGGGACTTTACCACCACATCATCAATGTACACTTTTATCATCTTTCCAATCATGTCATGAAATATCCAATTCATTGCCCTTTGATATGTGGCCCCAACATTTTTTAGGCCAAATGGCATAATAACCCATTCATTAGCACCAATCGGCCCTAGGCATCTGAAAAGCCATTTTGCTCACATCTTCCTTATTAATCATTATCTGATTATATCCTGAGTGCCCATTCATAAAACTAAGAATCATATTATAGGCTGTTACATCTATCATCATATTCGTAGTGGGCATGGGATATTCATTTTCGGGTGTGACCAAGATTAACTTTCTAAAATCCACATAAATCCTTAGATTTTCATTTTTCTTCTCTTCCTATTTTTCTTCATAACATGGACAATATTAGAGAGCCACTCAACATACGTGGCCATCCGTGTGAATCCAACTGCCAAGAGTCATTTTATTTCTTTTCTAACTCCTTCACATCCTTGGACATTATTCTCATTGGTTGCCTAAATGGGAGAAACACTTCCTTTATAGGCAGGTGGTGTTCCATAAGTGTCCTATCCAATCCTGGCATCTCATAGTAGTCCCAAGCAAAACAATCCCTATATTATTTAAGTAGTGTCACCAATTTAGCCTCAAACTCAACATTTAGCTTGATACTGATGAATATTGGCTGAGGTAACTCTTTGGTACCCAATTTTATCTTTTTTAAGGGATTTTAAGTCTCGACCTACTGATAATCTAATTTCTAAGGTACGATCTTGAGGTCCGACACCCGTAACTGAGCCATGTGATCATCCCGCTCATCCTCATAGATGCATTCGATTGAAGCCACTAAGTTATGCTCCAGGATTAGCCTTTTGATTCTCTTAAAGCACTTTTTCATTTTGGTCAACTTTACCATTAAATTTGGTAATCAGGGTGTGAGCTTCAATACTTATTGAGGCTGGCCACTCAAGTTTAGACATAAGGACTCTGAGCTAATCTAACTTGGTCATAGTTTTGTCCTCACTTACCCCTTTAGCGATGTTCTTAAAATTCACTTCGCCCTGATACATGATAGTGTTGGCCAAGTGAACTACTTTAGCAAATGGGTTTGGATTTCTATGAATCACCTCGATTTCTCCATCAGATCTCTAATTGCAATGAAGATGTGACGACACAGTTAGCATGAATCCAATCTCTTCCCAATAAAAGATTATAACTGCCATTTACTTCAACCATAAAAAAAAAAAAAACATTCCTTTATGGTATGTCTCCCAATCTTCAAATCCAAATTAATATACTCGTCATCCACTATTTATCCACTTATGCAGTATCTCATTGATATGTCGGTCCTTTGCACTTGGTCTTTGGTTAGGTCGATCTTCTTTAGGAACCTTATTAGGATGATAAGACCCTAGACCTATTATCAGTAAAGACCCTATTGATGGGTACTGAATTCAACTCGACTTTAATATATAATGGCCAAATATGATTAGTTTGAGACAATAAAGGTTGTTGTAAAACCACTATAGCTGCCTTCTCCTCATTCTCATCATTTGAGCTTAGGAAAATCACATCCTCTTCAAGTGTGGCCCTTTGCCCATATCTAATTAAAAAGTTTATAGGCAATAAGTACACCATGTTCACTTTGGTCTTATCCTTTACAACACTAGACAAACCCTTATTGGCTTGCAGTTCCTCTAGCTTCTTGGCACCCACTCCTTCATTGACCCATACTTGTTGTGATGGATCTCTGTATCATAATGCTTAAGTTTGTTGTCTGGCTTGTAAATCTTGTTACAAAGCTCAAGTCTTTATGTCTCTTGTTTGGCCTTGAGCTCTTTGATCTCTTTCTCGTGTTGAACTTTAGCCTTCCTTTCAACATTTCCTCGAGTCCTAACTTCTTCTAATTTGGCTTAAAACTATTATTTTTGCCTCTAGAACCTCCTCTTCTGAGTTTTTATCATTTAGTCCCGTATAGGTTACCTAAAGGTTAGATGGTAAAAAAAACCCTCTTTTAGGGTTATGATCATCTCAATGGTTAGTCATAGTTAGGTTCAGCTTGAAAGTCTTCCTTGATCGATCTGCCTTATTTTGCTCGAATCGATCGACCTCAGCTGGCATCTTCACTGATATGGTTATATTTGCACGACATTCGCCCATTTGCCCCTTAGTTTTTCAGAGTTCCAAGAGCTCATCTAACCTATTGTTTTGCATAAAATGAGAATAGGAAACATTTGGGCATCTATATGATTCATACCTCGGCCTTCACTGTTCGACTTTACTCCTTGACAGCTCAACTTTGGCCATACGTTGAACTCATTGTGGCACGTTAGACATACTAGCTTCTTTGATTCTTGCACTTGCTCATTAATTGAGGTGATGAGTTTTACCTCTACTTGTTTATCAGTCATAATAAGGATAATGAGCTTTTTTTCACTGATTGACTGAGCATTCTGTTGTACTTTAACCATTTATTTCTTGTCAGTATAAGGATTTATGGTTTTTGTCTCAATTGCAGGTTTTTCCTTCAACCTTTGACAACACTAGCTAAACCATAGAAATAGTAACATTTAGAAATAGTTCAGTCTCAACTAGTGCCTTATTCGTTACAGGAAAAACAATTTTACCTTCTTTAGTGGCCTTTTGTACCATATTCTTGAAATTAATGCAAGTCTTTATTGAATGCCTCTAGATGTTGTGGTACTTACAATAATCCTTCCCTTTCCTCACCTCCATTGGCGGAATAATGTGGCCATCCAAAAGCTTGAGTTGCTTATCCTTGACTAAGCAATCAAAAATCTCATCTCCTTTAGTCTGGTCATACGAGTATTCTTTTGTTATTGGTTTGGTCTTTTGCTTCACCTTGTCTTTCTTTTAAGGTTTTGGTTTGGCTAATGCAGGACACTCGTAACCCTTCTTAGGTACTAACTCATCTATATTCACTTCCTCTTCTTCTGAGTATGAACTATCATAATCCAGAGTGACTACATAGGCATTTTCATAGTACATCCCCTTTGAAGATGCATTCTTTTCTTCGGCTTCTTGTAATAATTTTTCACAACTAGGCCCTTAGCCCTTAACTCATATAGATCTCTGAAATTTATATCCCTAGAAATGCTTTCAAATCTCAAAGTGTAATCTTTTCAAAGCCAAAGCTACACAGTCAGCCTTAGGTAATTTAGTGTGGCATAGAATTCTAACCTTCCTGAACTTGAGGGTATATTTCTTTATCAACTCTCCTGCTAGCTATCTTATTTGGGCGAGGTTAGCTAAAGTAACTAAAGGAGGAGGTTTATAAAATTTAGTACAAAATTTCTCTTTCATGGCTTTCCAAGTCACAATCAACCCTGTTAAGAGATTGGCATACCAGGTAAATACAATCTTGGTAAGAGAATTCCTAAATAGCCATAGTTTATAGAAGTCTTTGATCGCTGCCTTTCCATATGCCACAAAAAATTGGGTGACATGTTCGACTGTTGAATCATTATCCTCTCCTGAAAAGAACATGAATTTTGGAATTTTGTAGCCCCAGGGGAAAGATATAATTTATCTACCCACTGGGGGTACAATTTTGAATAAGTTTTCCTTACGAAGGCTTTATGTCAACACTCATTTTTCAATAGCTTCTATCAGCTTGCAACGATCTAAAGAGCTTGGACGATACTCGAATTTATACTAAGGCTAAGATGCTTATTCACCCATGGTACCTGACAAAGGAATTACATTCCCAGTGGCATTATATGTGAAAACTATACCTGATCCCTGGGTTGCCAAACTGCGCTGATGATAAGATGGCATTTGAACATTAGGCTGAAAAACTTGTCGAATGAGGAGCTACCAGATCCGCAGGGATTTGAGAGAATCCCTAGTTCAGCGTGACTTAAGCGAGTAAGAATTTGCACTGTCCTCAGTTCTCTCTGAGTGAAAGGCTTGCTTTAGCTAGAGGCCTCAATTGGGAATCTCCTGGCTAACACAAAGGCCTACCTTCCCTCAAGGAGGGTGGTCAATTGGTCTAGGCAATTATTCATCTGGTTGAGTCCTAACCAAATGTCCTTTTGAATGGCCTTACTATCCTCCACCAAAGCCCAAATAACTGTGGCCATCTGATTAATCATGTTATTAAACATGATGTAATTCTCAACCATGATCTTACTAGTAATTTGAGAGTAGTCAATGCCTGTGAGGAACATGAGAGCATGCCTTTGGTAATCGACCAGATCATCCTCTTGAGTTAGGCCATTGGCCTATGGATTTTCATTGGACTTGTTGTTAGTCATGTTCACAACAACTTTTATTTGGGTGATCTTCTCTCCCAACTGGTCCAACTCGACTCTTAATAATTGATACCTAGTCTCAACTGGCATATAACAATCCTACCATGCGTGCCAAAATGATGTTCAACACAAAAATCTCAAGAGTAAAATCCAATAACAATTGAGTCCAATAACAATATATTATCAATATCAAATCTCAAACGCAAAAGTAACAATCGACCAGAGTCAATTGGGTCTGATATATAGGCTAAGAGTTGTCAAGCAAAAGGTTAAGTATATAAGCAAAAGGTTGAGTATGTAAGCAAAAACTGTCAACTTGATGGTATTTAGGTAAGACTTCACCTTCAACTAAGAATAAATCAATATAAAAGAGAATAAAAATTGGAAAATAATATTGTTTTTATTTCTATGTAAATGTTTTGGAACATTTTTTTATACATCAGCTCAGTTTATATACAAGTATTATACAACAGTTCTAGTTAAATACAAAGTTGTCTACAAAGAATTACATATATGCACAAACTCTATCTACTAACATTATTTGCCATTATTGCAGGCTTAATCCAAAATCAGCTATAAAAAGCCCATGTTGAAGTCACCAAAATCCAATCTCAAGCCACTACACGTGGTCTTCAAAACAACTACTGCAAAATATGGAAGGCCCAAACCCAAATGTTTATGAAAATAAGGTCGGATGTAAACAAAAATTGAAAAGAGAAAGTATCTAAAAATTAAAATAAATACCATATATATATATATATAATCAATTTCTATTATCTTTAGTTTTAATCTAAGACTAATTTTAAAAGTGTCTAGAAGATTAAACTTTATTTTGTTATAAGTTTTAAATTGGGATACATATTGAAAATTGAGTAAAAAATTACAGCTCAACAATATGGGAAAAACTATTTGATGTTTAAAGATAAGAATGAAACTTTGGTACGATGAACATTTGCTCAAACAAATGATTCAAAATGTATATCTTACTTAATAATTTGGTAGCTTTAACTTCATCACAACTGCACCCTTTTCTATTGAGATTTTCATAGTTAGATACTGAATAAATATGCAAACAGTTGGATTGCATTAGATGAGTTTGCCAGTACTCGCATTATAAGCAAAAGGGTAGGTTCACAACCGTCCAAATGGCTTGAAATTTCTTAGTAAGTTTCATGTTGAGCTTCACTACTCCAACTACATCAATTTTCCTCCCTCTTAGGCCAGCGAGAGATGTTTGAACGAATTTCAATCTATTAGGGTCTTGGCCAAGAGCCTTATACGCATTTAAAGTTAACAAATTGATCAAATTGCCATCATCTATTAAGATTCGTTTGACTGGGTAATCTTCAAGTTCATATGGGATTATAAAAATATGGTGAAAACTATAGTGTCGTTTATATTATTACACTATAATGCCATAATTAATAATTCATCATTGGATTAGATAAAACTATTACTCATGATTGAATTAGATAAGATTAAATATCGTTAGATTTGATGAAAGTTATTATTTACTATTGGATAAAACCACGTTATTTAACGACATAATAAAATCCGTTACTATAAAATTTACCTTAAAATATATATATGAAGGGCATATAGCTTTTGGTCATCTTCAGATGAGAATATGATTGGACATAATATTGATTCAAGTGATATATGAGAGAGAAAATCAAATAAATATCACATAAATTCTTGAGAAAATGTACAATTTTTGTTAAATTTATTCAAAATATTTAACTTTTTTGGTACAACAGTAAACTTCTACTCTTTGATTACTTCCACATAATATTGTCTTCCATTTCAATGTTTTAGCACTTTTGTTAAGGGTAAACAAACGATCGATTTGGTTAATTTGGTTCGATTTTTTATTAAAATTAAATAAATTGAATTTTATATTTTAAAATAGAACCAAACCAAATTTGAAAAAAATTAAATTAACAGAATGAATTAAACCAAAATTAATATGCCTAATGAAATCAAACGAAACCTATAAAGTTTGATTCGATTTGATTAAATTACATGTATTGTAAATTTGGTTTGATTCAAATTGGTTGAATTTGTTAATAACTTCGATTAATTTGATTTTTTCAGTTTTTATCTAAAAGATGAAACCGAAAACTGAAAACCAAAATTTTTTTAAAATTAAAACTGAATCAAATTGATTTTAAGGATCAAACCAGATCAAACTAATTCGATTCGATCAGTTTTTTCAGTTCGGTTCGATTTTTGCTCATCCCTACTTCATTTTGCCATTTGGACCTTTTTTTTTTTTTTAATCAGAAAGAAAGCACCAAGCTCAACAGAACCTGAATATTATCCTTGGTGCTTTAACCAACCCACACCACATCGTGCAGTAAGCTTGGGGCTGAATTCAGATCATGCACGCCAGGCTCATATGCGAGAGCTAGATTACCAAACCATCTGCTACCTGATTAGCTTTTCATCAGACATGATTTAGAACCACTTCTCAGTCTTTGCCAAGGGAATTTCGGCATTCCTGTAGCAAAATTCCATAGCGAGGAGAGGACAATTGCTTTTTTGGCAACCAATCCAACAACACGTTAGAATCAACCTTAAAAGCCACTCTCCTAAACCTTATATCCCAAGCCAACTCAATCCTAGTCCGTAAAACTCTGATCTTAGACAAAATCAAGGTGCCTAAGTTGACTACGAAGCCTGAAATCCACCTTCGTGATGCATCTCGAAGAACTCCTCCACCACTCAGACCCTGATTTCCCTTAGAAGTCCCATCTATGTTGACTTTAATTTAAGAACCACTAGGAGGAACCCAACTGATAAGATAACAATTTCGTACCGACTAGTTTTTATTTGGCTCAGCAAACTCCATTCTTCAAGCATTCATACACTGCTTCACCTGCGCTACAATCATGTTGGCCTTAGTACCGCCACTCAATCTCAAACCATGAAATATCATTTCATTCCTCCATTTCCACACTAACCAACTGCTAATACATGAAATGACTCTCCCATCCACTAAGCTACTGTCCTTTGACTGAAGACTTAGTGGGCTGTTTGATAAAATTTTAAGCATTTCTTTTTAAATTTATTTGATAACCTTAATTATGCATTGCTAAAAATAGTTGAAATTTAGTTAAAATTCTCTTAAAATAATAAGTCAAAATTTTTAACTTAAAATTATTATTTAACAGCTCAACTAACAAATATTAAAATATTTTTTTAATATAATCTATATACTCTTAATAAATTAATAAATTCTCATTTAAAAATAAAATCTATTTAATAATTATAATTATCAAATAGATTAATTAGATTCAACTCTTAATTTTCAATTTATATCAAATAACTATATAATTAAAATTTTTAATATTTAAATTATTTAATACTTAAAATTTTATTTTTAAATTTCAATATTTAATTTTCAATTTTGCCAAATACTACATAAAACTAGTCTTGAGCCAGTATTGTAACTGAAAAGATTTAAAACCGTGCAAGGAGGTGGGCTCCCACACCATCAACCGGACTGGCCATGCTACAGGGCAATCCCGAATCACATGTAGAATATTCTTTATTCTGCCTCCCACACAATGAGCTTATTGAGTTCTGAATAAAATATTTTGTACCATGTTAAAGATAAAAGATTTTACTGAATGAAATATGTCAAGACAGACCCAAAAAAAAACCCCATTATTCTAAATATACATTTGTTACTAATAATTTTAAGAATTTTAACTAATATTTTTAAAATTGAACTGATACTTGAACCAGTTTTATAATCGGCTTTCAATTTAATTAGTTGGATCAATTCAACCGGTATAATTGAAAACTAAGCTCATCAAGGCATTGAAACTCGAAGTCATCATGATACTAAAGCTCAAGTCATTACAATACTAAGGCCCAAGCCACTATACCTATGCTCAAAGCCAACAACAAAGTCCAAGCATCATTGCTATTATATCGTGTACTTTTGCTCAAATAATAATATGAATTAGATGTTCATCACGTGTTAGCTTTTTATTTTGATACGCACACAACTTTTTTTTTTTTTCATTTTATTTTATTTTTTTTCTAGTAAATTAACTTTTTAGTTCACAAAAATCAATTTAAATATATATAATTTATTTAATCTAATGAATATTTATTTTATGTTATATATATCATCAAAATATAAAATAAAAATTATTAAAAATAATAATATAATAAGAAAATATAATTTGTTAAAATCTTCAATTAAAATAAAATAAAATAATAATTTATAGTTAATTATAACATAATTTATATCTAGTGTATAAATTTTATAGTGTTTATTAATTTTAATATTAAAAAAAATTAACGATAACAAATATTAAATGAACACTGTACATCACACTCCAAAAGCTTAAATAACTTTTGGATGCATTGAATAGTATATATATATATATAAAATCACATCATCTTCAAGCGAAGTGACGCGGGGTTACGAACTTTTTGTTGTTTTTTTTTTCAGTAGGAAATTAATACACGGGCAGGAATATGTTATGTATTTGGACCGTGATTTATGATTGTGGATGTGTCAGTGGGAATAGAAAATGAGAGTTACAAGACAGCAGAGATAAAATCTTGAAGCCCCCTCATTTTATTTTTAATTTTAACACTTTTCCTAAGATTAACGAAAGGTTAAATATAAATAAAAGGAATTGAATGTATAACATAAATTATGGATGTATCAAAAAGTGAATGAGCATTTAGCTGAATAGATTCTGGTTTCGGTCAAGATGTAAAAAAATCATGAATAGGTAAGGGAGATAAAGATTATGAAGTGTCAGGAAGTATATCATCACTGATGTGATCAGCAAAAACAATAAGAAAACTAAAACTGGAAGAGTATTTGAATGATATGGGAAAATAGACTCGTGAAAAATTACATCTCAGGAAATGAGAATTGAATGTGTATTAAGATCATAAATCTTAGATGTTTTATGACCAATGGCATATCCAAGAAAAATACACTTGAAAGCTCTCTTAATGAACTTTTCCTTACGAGGAAGGTATTGCTTGTATAACTTATACAGGCAACCAAATGTTCTAAGGTGAGTGTAACATAGTGATTTGTGATGTAGTACTTACATGGAGATTTCTAATGAAGGACAACAGCAGGTAATCTATTAATAACATAGATTACAGTCAAAATTGACTCTCCCAAAAATTTTGCTACTAAATGAGATTGAAACATCAAAGGTATTGCCATAGCTAGCAAATGCTTATGTTTCTCCCACTCTCCCATTTTGTTATGGGGGTGCAAGTACATGTTCTTTGAAAAACAATAATAATTGCTGATAGTTTTAACTTATGAAATCAATTACATTGTCTATCCTTATTGCTTTAACTCTGACAAAAAGTTGATTCTCAACCACGACAAGAAATTGAGTTAATATTGAACAACTTGAGTTTTATGACTCATCAAATATGGCCTGGTGCTTTAGAGTGATCCTCTACAATGGTAAGGAAAAATTGTGCTCTATTAAAGGATTTAATTTTATAAGGTCTCAAATATCAACATGTAACAAGTCAAACAATTTTGCAGTCGTATCGAAATTTGAAGGAAAGGGAAGTCTTTGTTATTTTGATTTAACACAAATATCATAAACATGATTGGACTAAAATCGAAGTAATGGGTAAAGTAGAAATTTTATTCATTCGTTCAGATGAAGCATGTCTTGATCTATTATGCCATAGACCAAAAGGAGTTTGATGAGTATTATTTATATAAACAGTGTCATTACAAGGATTTGAAGGAATGGACAACAAAATATTTATACAAGGAACATTGAAAGAAGAATTTATATAGAAATTGGGTGAAGTAGTATTTACATTAGAATTCAGAATTGTATTAGTGAGTAAATTGGAAGAATTTAGCATATACAATCCTCCTTATTCTCTTCCAGTTGTTGTGGAATAAGGGTAATATTCCACCCACCAAATTCACCTAATAAATTTATAGGTGAATAGAGAGTGAAAGATTGTACTGTAAAACCACACTATAGTTGATTCCCAGAAAAGATTGGAGGGGTCACAAATGGTCCCACTTAAAACTCAATCTCCTTAGACAGAATCACCCTAATAGTAATTTAACAGCACAATATATCACTACAACTATACCCTACAAAATAGCTATTGAAAATAAAGACAAAATAAGAACACCAGAACTTAACGAGGTTCGG
>CATIWR010076811.1:0-16185 GCA_949677035.1 Omphalea diandra | reverse complement strand
TCTTGACATTAGTTAACACATGTGTACATTAAATACATATGGGATTATATATGTATGATGAATAAACCTTAATGTGTATGCATTTCTGAACATGAAATGCCATGATTTGCAACTGAAGACGATAGTTACAGTTGGTGGTATCAGTGGATTCAAGCACACGCGGGGCAGACGTGCAAATCCCAGTGTGCATGACATTGCGGGGCTGACGAGCAAATCCTAGATGTTGAGTGCTCTGATAGGTACTAGCTGTAGCCACGATGTGACATTACAATTTATGGTATCAAAGCTGATTTACAAATGAGAACAATGGATATCACAATTATTGGTTTGACAAATGAATTTAGATGTTACAATTTTAGTATCAGAGAGGGCTCAAGCATACGCAGGGCAGACGTGTAAATCTCGGTGTGTATGACATCGCGAGGCTGACGGTCAAATCCCAGATGTTGAGTGCTCTGATAGGTACCGATTGTAGCATTACAGATTATGGAAAAAAAATGGTATCAAAGCAACATGATTTGTAAATATGAATATGGTCGTCACATTTATTGGTATCAGAGCAAATATGAATATGGTCGTTACAACTATTCCTAGAAATCTTTGGAACATTTGATCCAGTTTGATTCATGGTGAGAGTCGTGATGAATGTCATGAATGCTACCTTTGAACCATTATTATGGGATTTCAAGCAACCAATAAAGGCAAGCCACATATTAAAGGAATTGTTGGAAGTAAAAAATTATGACAATGACTAATTGGTAGAGACTGTGATATCCCTTAATCAAAATCTCTAATCAATTATTATGTTTTCCTAATGAATGTCGTGGCCAGTACTCTAGCTTATGATTGCAACTTTTAACCTCCATTAGAGAGATCAAATTACTAGTTTTTTAAAAGACCAATGTCAAGCTATTATGTGTATGTCACCTTTAGATACAATTGAAATTCTCAATCATGAATGAGCAAATTGCAAAGTAATGTATGACTCACAACTGTGACTTGAGTATAATGATCGTGATCTTAGTCTAATAAGTATTAAATGCAGGATTTTGCCACCAACTTTGGAGATTTGGGCATGAATACTTCACCAAATGGTCTTAAATGCAAAAGAATAACAATTTATTATGACCAAACTATTGCAAATTTATTTCTCAATTCTTAACTCTTAATTTCTTTGTACTTGAGTTGTAAAGGTTAGGTGTAAGCCACTAAACATAATTGGGTTTGGGTTTTAGAGTGATCATGATATAGAAAAACTTTTGTTTAGGTTAAGTATTAGCCTTGAGAAAACACTTGTAATGGTTGTGTTAGCCTTTGAAAACACATTGTGTAAGTTAAGTGCGAGCTTGTAAACAACATTGAGTGATAATGAAATACCCAATTGGAAGAATTGGGGAGTGGATATAGGGTTGATCAACACTCAAACCATTATAATTCCTTTCTGTTGCTTCTTATCTTACTCATTTCTCCAAACTTAAAATCACTTACACTCCCTATAAAAATTTAAACTCCCCACCAATTCAACTCCCTCTTCTTGATGTACAAGGGCCAACAAGTGGTATCAGAGCATAGTCTCAATTCAAGCCTTAATTGTCTGAGAAAAGATCAATGACATAAGAAGGAATCCACTTTCACCTCAAATCTTTCTTTAATGGATCCAACAATACTCGTTAGACGTATAGAATGGAAATCTATATTGATAGTGATGTGGTCAAACCCACCTACTGAAGTAGTAGATGGTAGTTAAGAATTGATCCCAAGTAAATGGGAAAACAAGAGGGCAATGACAATTCTCCTAAGTTTCATGACAAGAGAAGAAATTGTATAGTATAACATTATCAAACTACATATAGAATATGGAAAGCTCTTAAGAACTACCATGACAACACAACACTTATAAAGTCTAGTAAGTTAGAGATGCATGTGACTGAATGAGAGCTCTTTATAATGCAGGAGAATGAATCACTCATGAAAATGATAAATAGACTCCTTGCCATTGTCAACAACATAAGGTAAATACCAAGATCCTTAAGATGCTTCCTATGGATAAATTTAAAGCAAGGGTATACAACATACAAAAAGAGATTAGAAAAGTGCCAACCAATATTCTCATCGATAAACTCATTACTCATGAAATGGTCTTAGAAAGGATAAATAAATGAAGAAGTTTAATGATTAAAGAGAAAATAAGACACTTGCTCTCAGATATGCTAGCAAAGATAAAAAGGTAAAAGAAAACACAAGTGGAAGTGATGAAAGTGAGAAGGAGAAGAAAGAACTTGTCTTATTGTCTAGGAGGCTCAAGGGGCTCATAAAGATAAGAAAGGAAAGAAGGAACCTCAAGAAGACATCTCCAAACTTCAAGGAAAAGAAGAATGATGTAACTTGCTTTGAATATGGAAGGCAATGACATATCAAACCCTATTATCCTAAGCTAAAAAAGAAAAAGAAATGGGACACATATAAGAAGAAGAGCTTCAAAGGAACATGAGATAATGACTCAAGTGAAAAAGATTAAGGTAAAGAGGTTGCCTATTTTGTTTCATGGCTTAAGAGGATTCCTCTAATGAGGTAAATACTTGATCTCCTTCTTATGATGATTTGGATGCAGATAAGGATAAGGATGATGAGCTTTTTGAAGCCATATCCTTAAGATGTGATACATACAAATCTAAAATGAAAGTTTATAAGAAAAAGTGTTCTAAACTTGAGGATGAATTCAAATGCTTAAATGATCTTATAAATGACTTAAGGTCTTTTAATGAGGAACTTAAGAAATCTTTAGAACATCTTTTCAAAACTTCATCCTCTCTTAACTTCTTGAGAAAATAAAATGATTCTTCAAAAGGTGAAGTCAATGAGTTAAGAAATTTCATCTCAAAATTTCATAAAGGGAATGAAGGTTTGGATATGCTTATTGTATCTCAAAGACCACCCCTTGTGAGACATCATCTACATTGCAATGGGGCTTCCTCGTCTACATTCTCTCTTCATATCTTCATTAGAACACCAACACCTCAAACTTCAAGTATAGAGGGGATTGGGAAGAAAAGTCTTTATAGCACCAAGCCTCATATGCCTAAGGACAAAGGAAAGACTTTTCAAGCTAAGCCTCAAAGAGCAAATCATGCATACATGTATATTAAAAGGTAAGCTCAAAAGTATATAAAAAATTCTCCTATACTCCTCATGATTCTTGTACATGTATACATTCTTATGGATAAAGTATGAGAAAGCCTCTTACTCATACTAAGGTGGTTCATGAGAGAAAAACTCATAAGCCTAAATGTCAATGTCCCTATTAAATGAAATTTGGACAAATAAATGTGTTTTCCTATATTAGGAAGACACACCTTAAATTGGAGGATCATTCTAAGCCTAAACCCTAAGGACCCAAGTATGTTTGGGTATCTAAATAAAGGTGAAAAGGTTTTGTTTTGTAAGAATGCTTGAAAGCCATCAACGAAGATAATGATTAGCATGCAGATAGTAGCAGAAATAAAAAGCTATTCATATCTATCAAGGAAAAGGATGGTAATAATGTCACATTTGGAAACAATGCCAAGAGTAAGGTAATTAACATTAAAATCATTAGTAAGAAAGGTTGGCCCTTCATTGATAATGTTCTTTTGGTTGATGGTTTGAAATATAATTATTAAGTGTAAGTTAATTATGTGATAAAGGTTGCAAAATCACCTTGACCCTAGAGAACATTGGGTTACCATTTTGGTGAATAAGAAGGTAGCCTTTAAGGGTGAAATAAGAGGCAATACCTACCTAATTGACTTAGACAATTTAACAAACCATCTTTCAAGTGTCTTATCTCCATTAACAATGAATCTTGGCTTTGGCATAAAAGACTTGGATATGTTAGCATGGAGCTTCTTCAACATCTCTCAAAAGGAGAACTAATGGAAGGTCTTCTAAAGCATAAGTTCATCAAAGACATGACATGTGGACCTTGTCAAATGGGAAAGCAATACCATGCATCTTATACGACTAAAAATGTTATAAGTATATCTAAACATCTTTAACTCATTTAAATGGATCTAGTTAGGCCTATTAAGAATGCTGACATTGGTGGAAAATATTATGCATTTTAGCTTATTAATGATTACTAAGGTTTACGTGGGCTAGTTTCATAGCTCATGAAAGTGATACTTTTATTGCTTTTAAAAGCTTTACAAAAATAGTTTAAAATGAAAAAGGTTACTTTATTTCCTTTATTAGAAGTGACCATAGAAAAGAATTTCAAGATGAATCTTTTGAAATCTATTGCTTAGAGAATAAGATTTCATATAATTTTTGAACTAGTAGAACACCATAATAAAATGGTGTCATAAAGAGAATGAATGGAAAATTGGTTGGGATGGCAAGAACTATGCTTAATGAGTATTCTCTTCCTAATTACTTTTGGGTCGAAGCCATAAAACACATATTGTTACTTTGCAAATAAAGTTTTTAAAAGAACTCATTCTAAACACAACCTCTTATGAGATATGGAATGGAAGAAAGCCATAGCTTTCATTTAGAGTTTTTGGGTGGAAATGCTACATCTTAAATATAAAGGACAACCATAAAAAATTTTCCTCTAAAATCAATAAGGGTGTCTTTCTAGGCTATTCTACTACTGGCAAAGCTTATAAGGTATTTAACAAGAAATCTATGGTGGTTAAAGAATCAATGAATATTATGTTTAATGAGTCTAGTATATTTGATCTTAGGTAAGGTTCTCTTATTAATGATCTTGTAGGTAACTTTGAAAGTTAGAGCTCAACTCAACATCTAAGGAGAATGTAATTGATCTTGATGATCAAGATCCACCTTAAAAATTAGAGCAAGCTCAATCCTAACAAAATGAGGTTCAAGCTCAAGGACTCCTAAAGGATTAAAGGTACTCCAAGGAGCACCCAAAGGACTTAATAAGTTATGAGATATCCAAGGGAGTAAGTACTATAGTGCAATTAAATGCATTAGATAATGATCTTGCTTTTGTTTCTCAAATTGAACCAAAATGTATTAATAAGGCTACTGACGATGATAGTTAGGTAATTGCTATGCAAGAGGAACTCAATAATTTAAGAAAAATAAAGTTTGGTAACTTATTCCAAGGCCTAAAAAACATTTAGTTACTAGTTGCAAATAGGTGTTTAGGAACACGTTAGATGAGCAAGGTTTCGTCATTAGAAGAAAAGCTAGATTTGTTGCAAAATGTTATAACTAAGAGGAAGACATTAATTATGATGAAACATTTACTCTTATTGCAAGATTATAGGCCATTAGGATTTTTTTAGCATTTATATGTCATATAAATTTTAAAGTTGTTCAAATGGATGTGAAAAGCACATTTTTGAATGGTTTCATTGAGGAGTAAGTTTATGTCAAACAACCTCTGGATTTTGATTGTCATGAATTCCCAAATCCATTTTCAAACTAACTAAAGCCTTATATGGTTTGAAATAAGCTCAAAGATCTTGGTATGAAAGGCTTAATTCATTTCTTTTGAAAAATGATTTGGAAAAGAGGAAGCTTGAAACTACATTATTTATGAAAAGGCATGACAAGGACACTTATTATTCAAATCTATGTTGATGACATCATATTTAATGCTACTAATGAATCTTTTGTAAAAAATTTGCTAAGTGTATGGCTAGGGAATATGAAATTAACATGATAGGTAAGCTCAAGTTCTTCCTTGGTCTTTAAGTTAAACAAACCAAAAAAGACATCTTCATCAACTAAGCTAAGTACACAAAGAAGCTACTTACAAGGTTAGGATGGATGGGTGCAAGCTAGCTAAAACACCAATAAGTGCATCAATAAAGCTTGACAAAGATGAATCATGTATTCCATAAAAAAAAGTATGGAGGTATGATTAGTTCTCCCCTCTATCTTACCACTTATAGAGTTGATATTATGTATAGTGTTTGCTTATGTGCTAGATTTCAATAATGTCCTAAAGAATCTCATTTGCATGCAATTAAAAATTTTTTGAAATATCTTCATGACATTATGTATTTAGGATTATGATATCTTAGGAATTGATCTTTTAGTCTTTTTGGATATTAGATGTAGAGTATGCTAGTAGTTTATTGGATACAAATATCACTTTTAGAACTTGCCAATTTATTAGTTAATGTTTATTTTCTTGGTTTAGTAAGAAGTAAGTTTTGATTGCCTTATCCACCTTTGAAGTGAAATAAGTAGCAACAAATTATTATTTTACCCAAGTCTTTAAAATAAAAAAATAACTCAAGGATTATGGCAAAGATATTGATCACATTCCCATCAAATGTGACAGATAAGTGTAATAAATCTTTCAAAGAATTACATCTAACATTCAAGGAGCAAATATTTTGATGTTAGACATCATTTTCTTAGACATCATGTGTGAAAAGGTAATGTGGTGTTAAAGTTCACTGACACTAGCAACCACCTTGTGAATATTTTCATAAAACCTCTTAATAAAGAAAGGATGAACTACATTAAGAGGGAACATAAGCTTAATAGAAGCTCTCAAAGGTGAAAATAGATCTTATTATTTGCTTATGATATTAATTGATATACATTATTGAATTATTGATGTGCTTATTGAATATATATATGTTTGATAAATGTGTTAGATGAATCAATTCAATGTGTGAATAAGCTTTTCCATGGTCATTTGCATGAATTGATCACACATTGATTGGGTAGTCTATTAAAAATCTGATTTTAAGCATGTTTTAAAAAATGGTTTATAAATTATGACCAGGATTGCAAGTCGTAGTTGCTACTTACAAGGTAGTTTAGAATTTGAAACTTTTCATAATTCGCAATCGCGACATAAGGTCACCCATCGTGAATTTTGAATTTCAAACATTCATGATTATTATATTTACCCTTTTTGAGGTTTTTTTATCCATTACTCAAGGATTTCATAATTTGTGGTTGTGACATGATAGTAATAGTCGCATCTTATGTGTAACAGTTGGATAATAACCAATCGTTACTCAAATGGTGCATTTCCTCATTTATTCCATTTATAGCCATTTTCTTACCATTTTTAACCTTTTTTTTTTTTGCCTATTTTAACTCCCTTAACACCTTTATATTTACTATTTACATGCCTTTTCAACAATCTTTACATCTTTCTAAACTTTCTTTTTATTTCTCTTCTTTTAATCCATTATACACTCTTTTTCATCTCCCATGCCCACTAAGAAATTGATAAGGACAAAAAAGGGTAAAGGCTAACCATCCTCACCTTAAGGCCTTCCTTCCCTCCATTTTATGAAGGGCATAACAAAAGAAGAGAAGTACAAAAATAAGACAAACTATAAAAAGATTATCCAACTAAATAAGATCTCCTCTGCCTGTCTTATACAAACTGTTGGCCTTAAGGAGGAGATCAAGGTTTTTCTCTTAAATTTTAGGTGAAATGAATTCATTTTTAGAGAATAACTAGATTTTGAGGCCTTGGTGCAAGGGTTTATGTGCTAAGGAGTTAGTGCAATAGTTTATGTATACTATGGAGATAAGCAAGGATGCCAACACAAAAATGAGTATGTATGGTATTCTTTTTCATTATTTTGGTAAGCCCTACTACGTTATTTATGAGCTAATTTACTCTTTGTTCATTTTCTAAAGCAGGGATATCCTTTTAACATTTCTCCCATTAATCTCATCTATTCTGAGTTTTGGTCCTAAATCTCAATGAAACAAAAACATTATCCTAGGAGCTCACTTAATAAAAATATCAAATCCCTCTTTTTTAGCTCCTCTATAGAATTATCACTTTCCCTTAATGCTAAGGGCAATTGAATGAAAAAGTTTCTCAAAAGGGTCTTTCTTTCCTTAATACATTATCCAAACCAAATCCATCTAAATCAAAAAGGTATTTTGCAGATCAATTGGGTCATATGAGTCTCAAAACCAAGAGCCAATTCCTACTTCCTTCTTATATAACTACAATTTATAGTGTCCTATTCATCTTTAACCTCGAGTGTTTTATAAAAGACTATTCAGTGTTTAACTTAGGAACTTTGAGATAATGAGCAACGTCTAGTGGTGATGAAGGCTCAAATAGAGATGATGGGTCAAATAATAGTCAGAGACTTGAAGGAGTATATGGAAATAGATAAAGAGGGGATGATGAGCTGACACCTTTAGGGAGCAGCAAGGATTGAGTCCATTAAGCACCTCTAGATTTTAGGATTTTTACTTCTTTCTATTATTGTACATTTTTAGATATTCCTAATATTTTTATATAGTTGTACAGTTATATTGGGTGATTTGAAAGCTTAATGCTTTGTAGATGCTTGCTTTGATGGTAGGGTCTTTTAGGCTACATTGAGGTGATAATGCCTCCATTTTGTTAAACTATAAAATATTTCATTTATAAACATCAAATTTTGATTCAAACCCAAAATTTGTCTCCTGAATGCATGATTGTGTCATTTTGCCCCCTTTTTCTCATATACATGTGATTTGGAATAGGTAACAATAGCTTTTGAGCTCATAATGCGAAGGAAATATTATTCAATTTTCTTCCAAATATAGTGGTTTTCACAATCCAATAAGTTATCTATACAAACCATTAGTTGTTTTATAAACAACCTTAATGGGCTATGCAACCTTGTACAACTGTTTGCAATTATTAAGTACTAACAAACTTTTCCTCTTCTATAAATATCCATCCATGATTTTCCTCTTAAAATCCATTATTTTCAACCTTCCAACCATGGCTAAAACATTTTTAAGGTCTTTCCCATCACAAATTTGGTATGATCTTCCCTAAGTGAGGGTTGAGGCTCTTCATTTCCCCTCATCTATCTATTTGGACACTGATTTTCTGTGGGCAACTTACGACTTATAGGATTCTACTGCCTAATATTTCCATTTTTGAGATGCCAAGATTTGATCCCTATTGGAAGAATTTGGTGCCATTCTCAACTACTGGGTCATGGTTGCAAACCAAATTGCCTTACCATAACTGGTGTATACACATATTTGGAAGATGATGGAGCTATCGACTTACATTATGACAAGGTACCCAAGCACACACTAGGTGAGGAGAAAATTTGTATGGCTTATTTTCTCATTCTTTACCCTTTCTATGGGTCATGCTTGAACTTTTAGCAGGCAGAGAATATGGGGATATTGATTTGCAAATCATACCCATATAGCTAAGATAGGGAAAACTCCCATTCTGATGATCTTGAGTGAGACTATTCTAGTCTAAACAAGGTGGCGCTTGACCTCAATGATTCTTTCTCTAAAAGCCCATTATTACTTTAGGTATGAATTTTTATAGCAACCTATTATTCTTGCCACTTTATTTATTATTTTTTTCTTATTTATTTATTTATTTGTATTTTTATGACCTTAATTTTTGCCTAGATTGCCCTTACAGGTTTTCAATCTAGTGAGCCACTCACTTTTACTTAGGTCACCCTTTTAGGCTTTCAACCTAATGAGCTTATTCATTTATCTATTTTTTTTTTTTTTAAGATATGGCTACAAGAGAGGCTAAGATTATTGGTTGCTCTTACTGTGGATGCAAGAATCTACTGACCATAACATCACTCAAACCATCATCTATCGAGGCCTATGAGTAATAAGGTTGAGTAGATGTCTCACATTATTGGTACTGACATTTGTTGGACTTGCCTATGGTGGAGGCTCTTGCGAGTCACCTTGAGGACCTATGGGGACTGTGTGATCATCTCAGCTTTGGTATTCGTCATATTTTATGATCTATCCGGTGTGCATTGCTAGTTCAACACCCTATAGCACAAGGTGGACTTCCTTCATTCTTTCATCGATGGTCCATTATCTCAACACTTGGACCGAGTTAGGACCTCTTAGGCTAAATACCATTTTTATAACCCATATACTAGTATAAACAACAATCTTAAAGACAATGCTAATTACATGGCTTGGTTATGTGACTTTTATAATTGTAGTTATCTTTTTATCTTATCAAAGCATTAACGAACAATGAAACTTTATGAAAAAAATTTCATATATTTTAGTTTTATCTTAAAGACATGTTTGATCGAATTTACCTTAATTATGAAAATGTATTCCCCTTTGATATTATGCTTAGCATGATCCATTTACATTTTGCATATTACACATTAATTAAATGCATGATCACTGTTTTTAATAATGGCGCATTAGATCATCTGATTGCCTTGCACAATGCTTCTGCTTTATTAGCTCATAATCTTCCAACTTTGTTTCTTCTATTGTAACCTTGTATTTCACCACTTTTGATAGGTATGCTCGGTAGTTGATCACACTATCTCACCTTTTACTCTTACAAATATAAATATTTTTGATGCTTTAATTTTTACCTAAGTCGCCCTTTTGCATTTTTTGACTTAGTAAGCTTTTTCTTTCTTTTCTTCTTTTTTGTCTTGTTTATTTATTTGTACCCTAACTTTTGCCTAAGTTGTCATTTTTGGATTTTTAACTTAACAAGCTAATTTTACGTTTCTCACATCCTTACATGAAGTACTTCTTTAACCTATCTAGGTTTACTGGCTCAGAGAATTCATTCTCATCCATATCTGAGATTTTCACTACACCACTTGAGTTGATATGTTTAACCACATAGGGATCTTCCTAGTTCAGCTTGAATTTTCCTTAAGGATATTATGCTTGCAGCCTAATTACATTCAACATTAGATTACCAACCCTTATGGCACTTGTTTTAACCCTCTTATTGAATGTGCATGCCACCCTAGCCTAGTACAACTGAATGTGATAACCTTTTCCCATCTAGGAGAACCAATTTTTTGTACCTATCTTTTACCCATTGATACTCGTAAATCTTTGAATCAATACAAGGACTTCACCTCTACCTCAATTGGCAATATTGCTTCCATCCTATACAAAAGAGAGTATCGTGCCATCTCGATTGATGTTCTCACCATGTTTTGATATCCTCACAATGTGAAAGACAACTTTTTAAATCAATCCTTGTAGGTTCCCACCATCTTGGAAATGATGTTTTTGACATTTTTATTAGTGACTTTAACTACTCCATTGGCTTGTGGCTTATAGGGTGATGATTTATGATGGGTTACACTGTACTTCTATAGGATTACTCTAACCTTTACTAAAAAATGAACCCTTATTATATATAATAATATGGTGCGACACCCTATAATGACAGAATAGGTTATTTTTAATAAATCGAGCCATATGTTTTGCCACTAGCTTGTTAAAATATTCAACCTCTACCTATTTGGAAAAATAATCTATTGCTACATAATGTACATATGCCCCCTTGTGGAAGTCGATCTAATTTCTCCAATCACGTAAATCCCTTATGCTGCAAATGGCCATTGCAAAGTCAAATTCTATAATTCTATTGGAGGCAAATGTTTGAGGCTAGGATGAACTTGGCATTTGTGACAATTTCAAACCATATAAATGCAATTCTACATCATAATGGTCTAATGATAACCCATTTTTAGAATTTTCCTCACTAGTGTCTTTCCATTCATGTGGGGCCACAAGTCCCTACATGCACCTCTTCCATGTCATTGTCCTTTTCTTCTTTCACCAAGCATCTCAGATGGATCATGTTTGGCATTCTCTTATATAACACTCTATTGCAAACTATAAATTGTGATACCAACTTTTAGATTGCCTCTTTATCCCTTATTTTCACCCTCTCAAGGTGCTCATCAATTTCTAAGTAACTTTGCACATCATGGTATAAGGGACATTTCTCCATGGACACTTCATCACTTTTTTTTTTTTATGTGGCATGGCATCACAGATTTGAATGTGATGAAAGGCTTCAACAAATTCGCCATTGGCCCATCCGAAATAGAAACCAAAGTTTCTAGAACATTTTCCATTGCATTATATTCTCACGGTAATGATGAAATAAGATTCTTTAAAAATTTTACGCTAACTCTTTCAGATATTCCAAATATGGACTTAATCATTATTCCTTTAATTCCTATTCATCAATCACTTGAGAGGTAACCAAAAATAAATCCCTAAACACTTCAACCATCTTAACCCTCATATTCATCAAAAGTCTCAAACTAAGTGCACATGCCTCATGTTCAACCATGTTATTGCTCACTCAAAAGTCAAGCTTTTTGGCCATAGGGAAAAGTTCTTCTAGTAATACATAAATCGCACCCAAACCTACTCCTTTCTTATTTACTACTCCATTGGAATACATTCACCAGTTTAGAGGCTTAATCACTGTTAAACCTTCATATAAGAATTAAGACGATTTAAACTCTCTTTCTTCATTAAGGCTATTATGCCAAATATTTGGCTACTGCCTAACCTTTGATCACCTTATTGTCATATGTTTGATATTAAACTCAGTCAACAGTATCAGCTACTTCGCTAATTTCAAGTCAGAGAAAGGGCCTCGTGTAGATATGTAACTGTTTCAAACTTTGAAACCACTTCCACAAAGTATGATAAGAAATAGTACCATAATTTCTTTGTAGCTTACACCAAAGCCAAATAGGTCGTCTTTACCTAGTTATCCCTTTCCTTATAAAGGAGTAATTTTTTACTGAGATAATACACATCGTGCTCATTCCCTACTTCATCTTCATAAACTGACATGGTCCTTATAATACTTTTTTATTTTATTAGATATAGGAAAAATAACTTCCTAGGCTTCAAGGGTTTTAGCATTGGTAGGTTAGTCAAGTACTCTTTTACCCTATTTGAAGGCTCTCTAACATTGCTCATTCCACTTCACTAGTTGATCTTTACCCAATAGCTTGAATATTAGCTAACAAATAAGTGTGAGCCTTAATATGAATTTGCTGATATATTGCAAATGGCCTAAGAAGCCTTATACTTCCTTCTCTATCTTAGGCGCGAGCATTTCTTCAATGGCCTTCACCTTCTCTTGATCTACTTTGATGCCCTTCTATCTCACTATGTGTCCTAATAACTTGTTAAACATATCACCAAACACATATTTCTTAGGATTCAACCTCCACTTTTGCTCATTAACTTTCTTTAAGAACTTATTTAAAGCTTTAAAATGTCCCTCCATTGTTTCTAACTTTACCATCATATCATTAACATACACCTTTACTTCTTTATGGCTTAAATCATGAAACAAAGCAGTTACCATCAATTAGTATCTTGCTTTTGTGTTGTTCAACCTAAACAACATCACCTTGTAGCAATATATCCCCTACTCAATGATGAAAGCCATCTTTACCTTGTTTATGACAACCATAAGGATCTAATTATAGCTAGAGAAACCATCCATGAAGGAATGCATAATATACATTGCGGGGGTATCTATTAACAAATTGATATGAGGTAGAGGAAAATCATCTTTTTGGCAAGCTTTATTCAGATCCCTATAGTCCACACACATCCCCACTCTATTATTCTTTTTTGGCAACGACACTATGTTAGTCAATTGCTCAGGGTAATCAACTATTTCTATGAACTTAGCATTCAACTAATTCACCATTTTTTCTTTAACTAGCTGGGCCCACTCAGGTCTCATCCTTTGAAGTTTCTACTTCACTAGTCTCATATGTAGACAAGTTAAAATTTTATGTTTAATAATTTATCTATGAACCCTAGCATATCCCCAAATGTCTAAGCAAAGATATTTTAGTACTTTTTGAACAACTTTTTGAACTTTTGTTATTCATCTAGTGTGACATCACTGGTAATAAGTAAGATTTTCAAATTTGCTTATGTGTCAAGGTTAAATGAAATGGTATGGATAAAATTAATATTAAATATGCTCATGAAATGATCCATACTATCTACCCTACCATCATAAAACACATCACACAAGTAAGCATATTCATCATTCATACCCCATCATCTTCAAAAGAGGCTGGAAATAAAAATATCAGTGATGTTAGTAAAAATAGCTTCTTCAAGTGGGCTAGTAGGTGTTTCTTCTGTTGGAGCCTTCTATTCTTCCTGCTCTTTCTTTTCACTCACTACAATATTATGACCGCCTCCTATTTAAAACTCATTTATTTCCCAACCTCTATACTAGTCACAATTTTCATCACCTTTTTGAAGTCTCATTCCACTTGAGTTTGATTTAGTTATATCTTCATAAAACTTTCCTAAAGAGCCATCCCTTACTAATCTATGTGCTTAGTGCTTGAGGCCTGAACTTGAACTTTCTCTCCGTCATTTATATTTTCAATGGAAGTCATGATCATATTCTTAATATTTTCCATAGTCAATCTAGTGTATATGCCTTTAGTGAACTTGCATGGGCTAGTATATCCCCATTCTAGATCCACGAGAGGGGTATCTTAATTAATGATCTTAAATTTCTTTTCCATGGAATCCACATCTATAGCCTAAAACTCTTAGTCTAGCCAGAACTATTTATGCTTTTCCCTAGTAAACTGTCACTTATCATTCCATGACCAAACAATTTAAGGGTCACATAAAATCATAATTTGTTTCAATCTTTGAATACTCTCTTCCTTCACATTCTATTTTCCTTCTTCTTTTACTTATTTTACTTCTTCTTTTCCTTGACTGCCCTTATTGTTTCCCCTTGTTTCACAAAAAAATCTTTTAGTGGTCCATGTAGATCTCTCACTTCTAGTTTAAAGCCTTTTCCATGATAACTAGTCTTCTTATAATAGTATGAGTTTGGATCTTTACAAATTTTGAAATTCCTATAAAATTTTTTCCTAACCATTAAACTGGCAGAAAATTCATATTCTTTATGATCCTCATTACCTTCAGGTCAACCCATTTATTAGCCACTTGAAAACTCCTGAGGTGTGGTATTGCTATGCTTAATGCTAACACATCACCAACTTTTGCATAGATAGTCACTGTCTAATCCTTATAAGGAATGTAGACTTTATAGTGTACGGTGGATTGTGTTCCTCCCAACAAGTGATAACATGGCCTTCCTAATAATAATGAAAAAGTGATAAGCACGCCTAAGACCATAAATTCCACCATTGCCTCTACGACTCTAGTTTTCATGATAGTCTTGAACATACCAACAGCTAGCTATCTACTATCGTCATTAGCCCAAATGATATTATTTAATGCCTCTAAGTCCTCTCCCAAACTTATGCATGAGCTTTAATGAGCATATATTAATTCTTGATCCAGCATCCACCATTACTTATGTAGTTCGCTTCCCCTTCACTTCAGCTATTATGAACAAAGCCAAATTGTGATCTCTTCCTTTTGGCTGTAAAACTTCATTAAAAAAAGGTGATTTCCCTTTGTAGGTGACCAATGCAATTGCATCCTTTAGTGTGGCTTCCTTAGAAATTATTCAGCTTATTCCACCATGGCCTTCTTATGCTTCTAGAAAAATGATAAACAACTCCTACACATTTATCTAAGTTGACATCTTCTTTAACTATTTCACTATAGGGTTATCTTCCTCCGCCTCTACTGTAATCTTGTCACTTTCTTTTTTTACTCTCAGTTCTTTATAAGCTTTTCTATCAAATAATGCTTCCTACTTTAAGTCACGTGATTCACATGTTCCACCTCCTTCTCTTCATCATTTTATTTTCATAGTTTAATCATCCTTTTTCGTTTCTCTTCTTTTATCTCTTCATCATAGTTCTCCCATGGTTGATAGTGTAAACCATAATAATATTCTCCCTTGGTACTTCTTCAATGATGGCCATAATAATTTCTTTATGATTTTAGAATATATCATAAATATCCCTTAATTAGGAGGTGGAACATTATAATTACTCAAAGATGGTTCCCTTTTATGCTCAATCTCCTTAGATTTGGTAGAACAATCATTTTATTATCAATGAGGTATTGAATCTAATGTCTTAACTTATAGCAATAATCAGTATTGTGCCTAGCTCATTGATGAGAAACATATAAAGCATTGGCAACAAATCCCTTAGGAAGTGGATTGAGAGGTGGTCTTGGTATTAAATGTAACATCCCTATCTACATTCATTGGTATTATCACATGAACATATGCATTAGATAAATAATTATTTAGAAGCACCATTGTATTTGGGGACAGTTGAACATATCTGTAGTGTTTGTGTAGTTGCATGAGAAATTGTCTTATGTTGTGTGCATATTATAGTATCATAAATAATGGTGTTTTAGAGCTTAATTAGAAGTATAAGGAGCATCTATGAATTAGGAGATGGATGAAAGTGCTTAAGGAGTGAAGAAAAGGGACTAAAAGCAAAACTTTTAACT
>CATIWR010076806.1:0-28493 GCA_949677035.1 Omphalea diandra | reverse complement strand
AAAGTTTAGTGCTAGGGTTTATAGCATCTAAGAGTCAAATTCAGAGATTGAAAATGTGCCAACTAATGTTCTAATAAGCAGGCTTCTAACTCATGAGCTAGCCTTAAAGAAGGATGAAGAAATGAAGAAGATGAGAGGACAATTAGACAAATAAAAAAAAACTAGAAAGTTGAGGTGGCCTCAATTGAAGAGGAAAGTGACAATGAGGAGAAGGAGGTGGCCATGCTTTTAAGAAGAATAAAGAAGCTTATAAGGAGAAGAAAAGAAAAAAGAAGTTTCAAAAAAAGCAACTCCAAACCCCAGGGAAAGATTGGGTGATGTCACATGTTATGAGTGTGGCAAAAAAAGCCATATCAAGTATGACTACCCTAAATTAAAGAGGAAGAGGAAAAGGGACAAGGAGAAGAGGAAAAACTTCAAAGCCATTTAGGATGACAACTCAAATAAGGAGGGTAAAGAAGAGGAAGTTATAAACTTATGCTTCATGGTACAAAATGATTCATCAAATGATGTAAGTTCTTCTCCCCATTCTTATGAAGAATATAATGAGGTAGATAATGTAGATGATGAGCTTTTAGAAACTCTCACCTTGAGATGTGACAAATACAAGTTACAAATGAAATCTTACAAGGAAAAATGTTTCAAGCCAAAGGGTGAATTTAAATCATTGAATAATCTTGTATGTGAATTAAGGGCTTCAAATGAAGAACTCAAAAAATCTGTTAAAAGTCTTTCAAAATCATATTCATCCCTACACTCCTTGAGAAAGGAAAATGACCTTTATAGGGTGAGGTCATTGAGCTTAGAAACTTTATTTCAAAGTTTTACAAGGGAAAGCAAGCTTTGGATACACTTATTGTATCTCAAAGACCTCATTTAGTGAAATATGCTCTAGGCTTCAATGAAGCCTCCTCATCTACACCATCACCTACAACCTTATTAGAGACTCAACACCTCAAGCATTGAGGTAGTTGGTAGGAAAAGTGCTCAAAGCATTAAGCCACCATTGCATGCTCAAAGTCTATCTCTAAGAAGGCTAATCATACATATATTTACAACCAAAAGCATGCTCACCTAAACACACATAAAAAATTCACTTATACACCTATCCATTCATGTTCATGCTCACATTTACATCATATTGGTATGAAAAAAGCTCCCATTCATACCAAGGCCATGTATAGGAGGAAGACACATAAGTCTAAACTCCAATGCCACTATTGCATGAAGTTTGGTCACATCAACATTTATTATTATATTAGGAAGGCACACCTCAAGTTAGAGGATCCTTCCAGGCCAAACCCCCTAGGACCCAAGTATGCTTGGGTACCAAAACAAAAATGATTTATTTATGTTGTGTAGGATTGTTTGGCAGCCACCAATGAAGTAAATAATTGACATATGGATAGTGGATGCTTAAAGCACATGACGGGCAATAAAAAGCTATTCATAGCCTTAAAAGAGATGTAGACTGGGAATGTCACATTTGGAAACAATGCTAAAGGTAAGGTAATTAGCATTGGTACCATTGGTAAGAGTGGTTATTTTTGCATTGATGATGTTTTACTTATTGATGGATTGCAACATAATTTGCTTAGTGTAAGTCAATTATGTGATAAGGGTAATAAGGTCACCTTTGACCCTAGAGAATGTCGAGTTACCACTTTGGTAAATAAAAAGGTAGTCTTCAAGGGTGAAAGGAAAGACAATGCTTACCTAATTGACTTAGACAATTTGGCTAACCAATCTTTTAAGTGCCTTATGTCTCTTAGCGATGAAGCTTGACTTTGGCATAGATGACTTGGACATGCTAGCATAAAGCTCCTACAAAGCTTATCAAAAGGAAAGCTAGTGGAAGGTCTTCCCAAGTTAAAGTTCTGTAAAGAGAAGACATGTGGACCATACTAAAGGGGAAAGCAACATCAATCTTCTTTCACAGCGAAGAATGTTGTAAGCACATTTAGACCTCTTCAACTTATCCATATACACTTAATATGACCTATTAGGAGTGCTAGTTTAGGTGGAAAATTTTATGCACTTGTCCTAATTGATGACTACTCTAGATTTACTTGGATATCCTTTCTTGCTCATAAGCATGATACTTTTGATGCTTTTAAAAGTTTTGCAAAAAGAGTTCAAAATGAAAAGGGTTACTTCATTTCTTCTATAATAAGTGACCATGGAAAAGAATTACAAAATGAATCTTTTGAATATTATTGCTTAGAGAATGAAATTTTTCATAACTTTTCAACTTCTAGAATAACACAACAAAATGGTATTGTAAAGAGAAAAAATAGGACACTAGTAGTGATAGCTAGAACTATGTTGAATTAGTATTAACCACCTAATGACTTTTAGGCTGAAGTTATCAATGCTTCGTGTTATATTACAATTCGTGTTTTCAAAAGACCAATTCTTAATAAAACCTCTTATGAGCTTTGAAATGGTAAAAAGTCTAAGTTATCATACCTAAGAGTATTTGGATGCATGTACTATATCTTGAATACTAAGGATAATCTTAGAAAATTTAATTCAAAAACAAATGAAGGTGTTTTCCTAGGTTATTCCACCATTAGCAAAGCCTATAGAGTTTTTGATAAGAGTTCTATTATGGTTGAAGAGTCCACAAACATTGTGTTTGATAAATCTAGTAAACTTGGTCTTGGAAAATGTTCTCTTATTAATAATCTTATAGGTGACTTTGAGAAATTGGAATTAGAGTCAACTACAAGAGACGTGGATAAAGACCATGATAAAGGTAAGTCATCAAAAGAAGAAGTGGAACCTCAACATCAACAAGTAGAAACCCCAAATCAAGAGCTTCTTAAGGATTGAAGATTCTCTAAATATCACCCAAAGGACCTAATCATTGGTGATACATCTAAGGGTGTAAGTATTATATCTCAACTCAATTTTTTAGATAATAATCTTGCATTTGTTTCTCAATTTGAGCCAAAATCTATTAATGAGGCTCTTGATGATGAGAGTTGGGCAATTACAATGCAAGAGAAACTCAACCAATTTGATAGAAATAATGTATAGGAACTTGTTCCTAGGCCTAAGGAACATCCTATTGTAGGTTACAAATGGGTGTTTAGAAATAAGTTGGATGAGCAAGGTTTTATCACTATAAATAAGGCTAGAATGGTTGTAAAAAGATACAACTAAGAGAAATGCATTGATTATGATGAAACCTTTGTTCCCATAACAAGATTAGAGGCAATTAGGTTTTTTTAACATATGCATGTCACATGAATTTCAAACTTTTCCAAATGGATGTTAGAAGTGTTTTTTTAAATGGTGTCATTGAGGAGAAAGTTTTTGTTGAACAACTTCTTGCTTTTTAATCTCATATCTTTCTAAATCATGTTTTTAAACTGAATAGTGTCTTGTATGGCTTGAAACAAGCTCCAACAGCTTAGTACGAAAGGCTAAGTTCATTCTTTTTGAAAATTGATTTTGAAAAGGGAATGATTGACACAACTTTATTTGTAAAAAGGCATAATTATGATATACTAATTGTGCAAATATATGTTGATGATATCATTTTTAGTGCTACTAATGAATCTCTTTGTAAGGATTTTGCTAAGTGTATGACTAGAAAATTTGAAATCAGTAAGATGGGATAGCTCATGACTAGAAAATTTGAAATCAGCAAGATGGGATAGCTCAAATTCTTCCTTGGCCTACAAACCAAGCAAATCAAAAAAGAGATTTTCATCAACCAAGCCAAGTACACAAAGGATATACTCAAGAAATTTGGCATGAATGGATGCAAGGTAGCAAAAACACCAATGAGTGTTACCATCAAATTAGACAAGGATGAATCAGGTAATTCAGTTAATGAGAAGAGATATTGAGGTATGATAGGTTCTCTACTCTATCTTACTGTTTGTCGACTCGATATAATGTTTAGTGTATGCAAGTGTGCTAGATTTCAATCTTGCCCTAAAGAATCTCACTTTAATATTGTTAAAAGAATTTTCAAATATCTACATGGCACATTGCATCTACGTTTATGGTATCTTAGAGATTTACCATTTAACCTTATAGGTTATTCGAATGTAGATAATGTCAGTAGTCTTCTAGATAGAAAGAGCACTTTAGGAACTTATCAATTCTTAGAAGAATGCTTAGTGTCTTGGTTAAGTAAGAAGCAAGTTTCGGTTGCCTTATCCACTATCAAAGTAGAATATATAGTTGTGGGTTATTGTTACACCCAAGTTCTTTAGATGAAATGATAATTAAAGGATTATGACAGAGTTATTGATCACATTTCTATCAAATGTGGTAACACTAGTGCAATAGATCTTTCAAAGAATCTCATCCAACATTCTAGGAGCAAACATATAGACATTGACATCATTTTATTAGAGATCATGTCTAAAATAGTGATGTAGTGTTGAAATTTATAAACACTAATTATCAACTTGTGGATATTTTCGCTAAACCTCTCAATGAAGAAAAGATGAACTTCATTAAAAGAGAGTTAGGAATGCTTAATGGAAGCTCCCCGAAATGAAATTTAGATCTTATTAGAATACTCCTTATGTGGTGTATTGTTCTCGAATGATTGATTGTTATCTATGATGAATGTGTAGTAGAGTTCTTTGGATGTCTTAATTCTTAATGTAATTGTGCCTCTCTATGCTAATTTGCATGAATTAAGCATCAATATATTAAGTGGATCACAATTTAGAAAAGTCAAATCTTATCTTTTAATAGTTACCTTTCTTGCCTTGTAATTCACAGCTGCTACACCTTGATTCACGGTCACGATTTACCAGTACTTGTCATCCATCTGTCAAACCATTAATTCGAGGTAGCTACTTGCTATCTCTACTGCAAATTTTTTCAAAATTCAAAAGTTTTCACTATTGACCATGCTAGTTTTTAAGGATTTTTTATCCGTTACTCAGATATTTTGTAATTAGCGGTTGCGACTTGCTACTCACGATCGCGAATTTGAATAACTGTCATGCATTTAATTGATTTGACTACCAATCGATGGCAGCCTTTTATTAAATAAAATTTTGACTATTTGTTACCAATTTTACACCTCTTTTTGGCCTATTCAAACCCTTGAAATAGTGATTTAACTCACATTTGCTAAATTACTTCATCTTTCTTCATTCTTACTCTTAAAACCTTTTCCAAACTCTCTCTCATCTACAATGGCCCCTCAAGAAAGCCTCTAGAGCAAAAAAGGGAAAAGTAATAGCTCAACCATCTAGTCTTATTGTCATTCGTATGATGAAAGGGGTAACTAAGAGAAGGATCGATATAAAGCTAACTCTTCTAAGATAATCCAATAAAAAAAAATTTCCACCACATTTCTCTTTAAGTCACTTGGGATCAAGGATGAGATCCATGCCTATGTTTCAAATTTAGGGTGGAATGAGTTCATTTTTCATGATGAGCCCGGTTACGAGGAGATAGTATGAGAGTTAATGTGCACCGTAACCTTGAATCGAAGAGCAGAATCAACAGTAGGTCAGTCTGGGTTGATATTTAGAGCCATTGGGATCCTTTTTTCATTACCTTTGAACAATTCTCAAATCTTTTTAATCTTTAAGTCGAAGATGACATTTCATTCATTATCTTTGCTTTTGACATCATTTACTCAAAGTCTTTGTTCGAAATTTCTATCGAGACCAAAAATGACCCAAAGACCTCCTTAGCCAAATCTATCTGAACCTTACCTAACTGGCTACTTCATTGTATCATCACCTTATTTGTTAAAGCAAAGGGTGATGGTAACGAGAAGGCCTTTGAAAAAGACCTAGCCTTCCTTTTATACTTGACTAAAAACAAACCAATCTAAACCGGTCGATACCTTATGGATCAATTGATTCACATAAGTATAAAGCCAAAAAGCCAATTTCTTCTTCTCTTTCATGTAACTGTCATCTATCATTATGTGGGTGCTCTTAATGAGGAAAATGAAAAAATCCTCACTAACAAGTTTTTATCGTGCCATAACTTTCTAAACCTACCCTACGTTATTAATGTCAAGGAAATTCATCTTTATTCATACACATATACCTTAGGTACATATGGGGCAAAGAAGTTAAAGACTTCCCAAGCTTCAAAAAGGAAGAGGCTAGTCATCGAAGAGGGTGCTCAATCCATTCCACCTCCCTAACCTAAACCCAAAGCCAAAATCTCTCTCTCCACAATCAACAAGAAGCTTGACAAGATGATGAGGATGATAAAAAGAAGATTTCTCCTACTCTCGCGCCTTCATAGTGATTTGGTGAATCTTCGAGAGAAAATAAATGCTACTTCTTGCCACCTCCCTGATTTTAAGGATTAGAGAACACACCTGAAGAAAAAGATGATTAAGAGGTTAAAGAGGGCGATGAAGCTCAAAGTTGAGGAGTAAATGAAGAAATTGATTATTTTGAAGACGATAATAGTTCTTCGATATTTTAGTTTGTTATTAGTTTTTAGAATTTTTCCTTTGATTCTGTATTTATGTAAAGGTTGTGATCCCACAGTTTCTAATAAATAAAAGTGTTGTTTTTATCCTTTACAATTGATTACTTCATATGTTGAGTGATTGATCGTATTTAGTTCTTGTACTTATTTGTTCTTTGTGATTGTTTTATCTCAATTTATGTTTCATACACTTGACACCAATGCATCTTAGTTCAATGTCTAATCTTTACCCTCTTTTTTTATCTTGCTAAAGGGGGGGAGAGGTTAATAGTAAAAGAATGTGCATAAGGGAAGTATAAAATGAGGGGGAGCAAATAGCAATAGAAGCATTCTTTTTCAATCTTATAAATCTTTGATTATCTTATTAACAAGTTTTTAATCATTAACCATCCCAACTTCATACTCATGCAATTCATTTTTTTAAAAGTAAAACAATCTAGTTATCAAAATAAAAAAGGGGGAGATTGTTGGACTAGGTTGGTCAAACCTAAGTCATAGGCCTATTTTGATATTGACAATGAAGATTGATTGGCACTAACATTTTGTTTAAGTGTTGTTTTTGCACTGTATAAGTTAGGTTTTCATTGAGAGTTGGATGGGGTCTATATCTCTAACTTTGAGTAAGACATCCAAATTTACTGTCAGGATCTTCTAATTTACGACCACAGCCCTGCAATAAGGATGAATGAAGTTAGGCCAAAAGAATTCACAGTTGCAATCTAGCTAAGGGAAACTTGACTATCACACAGAAAAATTCATTGTGGTGTTCACGTCTTATGTCGCAACCACAAATTTCATATATGAAAGGAGGGAACCAAGTCTGTAACAATAGCATGCCAAGTGTCCAAAGCAACCATTGGAATAGCAAAATTCGAGGGAGCAAAGCACCTGTGGCGACAACAACCAAAGAAAGTGTTTTCTCCTCACTAAACAAAGGAATTTGTGGTCTCAATCGCGCCTAAGAAGGACATCAATCGCGACCGCGACTTTTGTGAATAGTGGAACACGACTATATTTCTTGGAGCAACAATGACACATCAACATGTGGACTAGCTATTAAACACAAAACAGGGTTCTCTACAACGATTTTGGGCTTCCCAGTGAAAATTGGAAAATTGCGACTGCGACTTCAGTCTGACAGACATTTAATGCAAAATCTGTCTAGCTTACCTTAGAGATGTAGACATAGTTTGTGAGTAACGTCTCTTCGGTGGATGTTGCCTATAAATGGTCTACCAAACATATGTAAATGAAAGAGAATTTCATTAATTCTAACCAAACTCTTGCAAATTTACTTCATAACTTATTATTCTTGATTTTAAAGTCTTGATTGTTTGGTGTTAGCATTAAACACCTTTGTATTTAGGTTGAGAATTAGTCTAACTTCCAAAACTCTTGTAAAGGTTGAAATGTGAGTCTATCCAACACACTAGAGTAAGGTTTTGTGTGAGCCTCTCCAAAACACTTGAGTAAGGTTTTTGTGTGAGCCCAGAAACACAAAGTGTAATGGTTGTGTGTGAGCTATAAAACACATTGTATAAGTTTGTTGTGAACTTGGAAACACCATTTTGAGTTGAGTGAAATTCTCAATTGTGAAAAATTGGGGAGTGGACGTAGGGTTTGTTAACACTCGAACCACTATAAATATTTTGTCTTTATTGCTTCTACTTATTCTCAATTCTCTAGCACCTAACCTTTCCTCCAAATTTTTTAATCTCTCACCAATTCGATCCCCTTCTTAATCTCTCACCAATTCGATCTCCTTCTTGGTGCACTAGGGTCAACAATACTTATCTACAAGAATATTTACTACATTTTATTTTTATCTTTTTGCAATAAAATCTATTTAAGTTTTTCTTATCTTTTGATGTCTTAATTTATTAGTAACTATATTTAATAATCAATAAATTAATAAAAACTATTCCTACACTTTTTGATATTATTATTAGATTCATTTGTTAAAAAAATCAAACTTAGTCCTTGAATTCTATGAATTCTATATTTATATAAAAAATAACTTATTAAAAATTTAATAATAAATTATTAAAAATAATTATATTATTTGAAATTAATATCATTCTAAATAAAATACTTTATTTTTATCCAAATTTTATTAACATCTAAAATTTTTTAGAACCATAAAACCTTAACTTTCTATTATTTATTCAGCCTAACTATTTATTTATATTAGTTAGAGTCTAGGTATATTATTTTTTTACCTAAGAATTATATTAATGTATTATATTAATGACTCTGGTAAATAAAAATTATTTATATGTCATGTTTAAGGATTATGTTAATGCATTATATTAATGATTTTGGTAACTAAAAATTATTTATATTTCACATAACTTTATGATTTTGAAATTTCAAATTCACAAATAAATTTTTCATTGAATTTCATTATAAATTATATAATTAAAAATTTTAGAATTTTTACTAGAAATGGCATGTAAAATTAATATAACAATAATTTATATTACACAAAATCTTATGTGTATATTTCTACATTTATCTTGTTATATTTGGATATCTATAATTAATATAATTACTTTATTTTTAATATATATATATATATATATATATATATATATATATATATATATATATATAATATGTTATTAGTTAGATATAATTATGAATTATAGTACGTTTAAGATGACAATTCCATTATATTTGATATAAATTACACCAATTTATTCTTAATTTGTTAATTTTAAAATTATAATAAATTAATGCGATAATTTACTCTGTCTTATATGAATTACAATAATTTATCTTTTTTATTATAATAGATTATAATTTAACTATATTATGTATAAGTTACATTGATTAATTTTTAATATCAATCACCAAAATTATAATAGATTAATATGATTCCACTAACAACTACAATATATAAATTTATTACTAACTTATTTATTAAAATAAATTATAATATATTAAGATAAAAATTCTACTTTTAGAGTGTTAATGTAATTTTACTTTTAGATTTTTAAATTCAAAATAATAGATTTTATACTTGAGGAGAAGATTACAAATTTTAAGCTTATATAGTTCAAATTTTAAAATTTTTCACTATTTATTTTTGTTAAAATTATTATCATAATTAATACTATTGTAGACATAACTTAAATAATATTACAATATATATTGCTCAAAATATGCTCATTTTATATTTTATTTATTGTGAATAAATTCTCTTTTTTTTTTTTTAATTTGAAATAGATTCATGAATAACAATAACTTCTATATTCTCTTAAATTTAATTCAATATTGATATAAAACTAAAAAATGACTTTAAATGATAAAATATTCTATATTTGAAACTTCATATTATTGAAAATAATTTAACTATTGATAAATTTATATCAATTTTATTTTTTAGTTAAAATTATATTGAAATAAGCTAAAATTAAAATTAAAAAGTTTTAATTAAAATAGAAAATTGATGATTTATTTATAAATAAACTGAAATTTTAAAATTTTATCATTGTGTAAATAACATATGTAAGGTGACTTAGTGAAATAGAAAAGATTATATCTATATTATAGCCAATAAAATAAAATTATTTATATCTTGATGATAATTAACAAGATTAATACATTGTTCAAAAGATTAAATGTTAGTAAAAATATGATAAAAAGATGTAATATTTTATTTAGAATAAGATTAGTTTTAAATAATATAATCATTTTTATTATATTTTATTTTTCAATTTTTGATAAATTATTTTCAAAAAAATAGATTGAACTTAGTTAAAAATAAATATTAACTTTGATTGTATTCACACTAAATTTATGAAAATTTGATTTTATTCACATTAAATTTACTTTGATTTTATTCACACTAAAGTTATGAAATTTGATCTTTTAAAAAAATAAATCTAGTGGCAATATCAAATAATATAAGAAATATTATCTTTTTTATTTTATTAAATTTATTAATTATTAAATATAAGACATTAAACTAATTACCAAATGTAATAATTAGTAAGTTAAGACATTAAAGATAAAAAAAATTAATTGTATTTAGTTCTAAATGATAAAAAGAAATTGTAATAAATATTTCTGTGGAAAAGTAACAATTATGGATAAAAATAATTAATTATAATAATAAATAATCAATGTTAAAATAACAAATCTAATAACTGTAATTTAAAGTGGTATAATACCATAACGGTACCGACCCTAAACTACAACACCCATCTGCTTCAAAAATACTACAACAAGCTTCTATTTCAAAATTACTGAACTATTTAACCCCTCTAGTATCATAGTCTACAAAAACAAACACTTTAATAATGACATCAAACAACGCTAAAAACTCAGCAAAACACGTCTTCATTTACTTTATAGATATTATAGTAGGTGCTCATCAGCAATAACTCAAATTAGTCTACACCTAACATCTCAGTCATAATTATATTGAAAAACTCCTTGTATATAGATCCTAACTATAATATCACCACATGACAACAACCATAGAGAACACAAGTGTGGACATTAAAGAAAGCGAAACAAAGGTCTTCAAGTAGCTCAATACATGATCCACACTTTTCAACTTCAACATAACTCATCAATTTTCTTCCATTATTTGCATGATTTCATCATTCATATCATGAATCTCAACTCAACTACTGAATTTGATGCTCTATTCCTACAGAGTGGACTATCAATACTTTACGTCACTGTTGTGCTAAAAGCCTTAGCTGGATTGCACCATCCCAACCACCCGTCACAAATCCCATCCATATAAGTCTAGTAAAGCTTCTTTGGATTCAACACCAACTCAGGGATTTTGATAGCGCATCTCTTTACACAGAAGCAGAGTTTGTTATAGCACCTTCTTTCGGCCCTACTCCCCTCCTCCCCAATGCAGTTATGCTGTCTCCTAATATTGCAACTTCTTTATTGAAAATAAATACTTTAAACTAAATCAAATCCTCAATCTCACAAAGACCCTCAAAGTAAATGACCTTTTCTTTATAACAACACTGTAACTCCATAAAGTAAGCAAAAAATTGACAAAGTTACCTCCACGCTGCAATTTCAATCCCACCAACGTAAGCATAAAGAAATTACTTTTTCAGGTCAACAGTGGCACAACAATCCTATATGTTGTGCACTTTTTCCGCTTTTCCAACTAATTCTTCAGGTCCACTAAACTTCTAAAGGATATTTTTATTTTTTTAAAAGAAAAGGACTCTACTTTTTAACTTTTTGGCCATTGATTGACGGTAAAAATAGATGATTTTGGATGACATGATTTTTTAGACTAACGCACCAGATTTAAATCCAAAAGGTAACTTAGTTGATTACGGTAGCGTTAAGATAGCTTAATAATTAATTCTTTTTAAAATAAAAATATAGCATTTTAATTTTAAATAAATTTTAAAATTTTAATAATTTAAATTGAATTATTGATCTCTCATATTGATTCACATATTGAGTTAAGATTTGATTCAAATTTTTTCAAGTCATTTTGAATTTTTCTTTTAATTTAGGCTGGATTATAAATTGCCACTGTAACGACAATAGAGTTGTGGGGTGTGTTTTGGGGCTTAGTGATGGCATGTGATAAATGTTATAGGAACATCATGAAGATTAGCAGTAGATGTGTAGCAGCTATGATCACCAAGCAATATTGTGTATTCAGCATTAGGCAGTTGATAGGAAGGCCTTGGTTCACTAAAGTGCAACATGTATACCGCGAAGCCAACCACTGTGCGGACTAGTTAACCCATTTTGGGAGTGGCTTGGCAATTGGAGCTCATTTGATGAACAGGCCTCTCTAATATCTCTTTGATTTAATGTTACATGACATTAGTGTGTTTCTTGCCCTAGTATTTGGGTAACCTAGGGGCGGTTTCTTTTTCACTTGCATTGTATTTTCCCCATTTTCCAAAATAAATAAATAGGTTTTCTATTTGTTTTAGGCTTTATTCTAAAACCATTGTATTCAAAAAAGCTACATAAGGTGCAAATACAAAAAAGTAAATAAATATAAAGCGAAAATTAGGGGCTCCAAAAGTCAGAATGTGGCCTGAAATTAATTTTCATTTCTTTTGAAAGATTTATGGGATTTCCCTTGTTTCCTACCCAAAACCTAAATTAACGCAACTTGTTTTCTTACCATTCAATTCAACTTGCTTCTTTGAAAGGGAAGAAGAAGAAAACCCAACTGCTAAGGAACTTCGGTGCCTCAAAAGAGATTCTTATACAAAAAGGCATATAGAGACAGTTGATAGGGTAGGCTTTTATCTATGAATTTTCAAGTTCTAATTTTATTAATTAGTTTGTCTCTGGCATTCTAAGTTCTACACATCTATGAATAAAATAATTTTATTTTATTTATGAATTTTTCATAATACATAACTTACACTTAAAAAATAAATAAAATAATATTTGTGGTTTAATAAAATTCTGAGCATAATAGTAATTTTACTAAGTAATTGTGGGCATTTTTTTAATGTCTTATTATTTAATTGCCTTGGTATATGCAAAGATGTAGTTGGGTTGTGGATAGTCTGGTCAGTCAATCCCACTAAGTTTGTAAAAAATTTAAGAAAATGTTAAGAAATAGAATGAAATCATTTTATTTTCGCCATTAAAAAAAAAGAAAAATCAAGGAGTAAAATTTAAAATTGTGAGCGTAATAATATATTACTTCTTGCATGAATATATTTTATGAATAATCATTTTTTATGAGTAAATCTTTATTGATTACATATGATTATTGCAATAAAATTAGTCTTTGATCCTACTAACTCAAATTTCTAACTATGCCACTAAATACATGAATTAAGATATTACACAAAGTGTAGTATAAAATTTTTCCCAAAATAGTACTCTAGGCGTAGCATTTCAATTCATATTACAAAACGGTGAGAAAACAACATAAAAAAAAAAAAACTCATAATGACATTATAATTATTGTTATATCTATATTTTCCTAAGGTATAAATATTATTTTGTATATTACTTTAAATAAATAAATAAATATATATATATATATATATATATATTAAATAAATCACTCAGTGTAGCATAGATTCTCTCTGTGATGCACCCTCTCTCAATATTTTCAAGTGCAATGATGGCAAAAAGATTTACTCTCCCATTATTTGGAGTATGTAAAAATATTTCTTTTTGTTGTGGAGAAAATGATTGTAAAGGGTTTTTTTTTTTTTTTTTAATCTAGACCGCCCAATATCCAAAAGCAACATTGGATCTGACTAGTCCGGGTTCGTGCAAAAGGTTTTATTACACTAGACGTATATAAACTCCACAAATACATAGCAATAAATATTAATAGTAGAACATAGAGTTTTTCCTTTGGTCATATTTACTTTGATTCTATCAGTTTAATGATTTGATTAACTGAATTTGGTATCATGACTATCTATGACATAAAAGAAAAGAAATCACTAAACACAATGATCTTTTTAACCTCTCTTTTGGGTAAATTTTGAGTTGATAAATATAAGGTGATTTGTCGGTATAACGGTGGATTCGTTGAAACCAACTTGTGGTTTTATGTCTGGGAGATCCACTAGCTTTCTCCGTACATTTTTATCTTTTGTATGGAGAACCTTTCTTTTATGATTCAGGATAAGTGAGACGGAACAGATGGAGTCCTTTGAAAGCTGGGAAAGGGGGGGTCCTCTAATTTCTCTCGTCTCTTCCGATCTAATGGTTTTTGGTAAAGCCCACAGTCAAATTAATAAGCTGAAGTATTGTACTGCAGTTTTGCCGTGTTTTAATGAAGCAAAGTACGTAATCATATGTTCTTTACAAAAGCAGTCCCAACAAGGAAGTCGATTCCAGTAACATGTAATTGGGAGAAGTATTATCTTTAGTGTTGCTCTTTTGCATAACAGGGTACGGCGTTTTCTAGTTCTTGTGAGGATAAGGGTACTGCTTATCAGGCACTTTTGGTTTCAACTATGGCTGAGGATTTTGTTTGGGTTTGGTCTCATTCACCTTGCTTTCCAAAAATTCATCATTTTATTTGGTTACCTTTACGAGGTACAGTTATAGTCGCACTGCGGTGCAATTTGTGTGCGTCTGACTTGCATGTGCTCACTTTGCAACTTTTCCAATGGGAGTATTCCACAAGTGCATATTGAGACACCACTAGTGAATTTTTTATTAGACTCAAAAGTTGAATCCAAACTCGGTCGGAAAAAAGTGATTTAGACTCAGACATCAGTTTAGATAAATTAAAAATTATTAGTCTAAAATTATTAAAAAATTTTTAAGATTGAGAATTCGAGTTCAAGTCAATCAGGTAAATCAGATTAAAATTGATCGAATAGATTAATTTGGGTGTTCCGACCTAATTGATCTGATAATAATATAAAAATAATAAATTTTATTATTAAATACATATAACATAAGATAATTAAAGTAAAAAAATTATAGAATAATTAAAGTGAAAAAATAAATTTATTTTTTAAATGATTAAATTATTTAATTAAATTCAAATTCAACTTTAATTTGATTTTTACTTTTATCAATATATATATATATATAATAACCTTATCTTTAACTTTAGTCTGTCTTTTATATACCTAAATTATATTTTTATTTATTATGAAAAATTATTTATAAGAATAATGGTAAAATAAGTGTTTAAATGATTTAATGTAATGATAAAAATATTATTGTGATAATATTATTTTTTATATGCAATTTGATAATCGCTAGAAATTCACCTCTCAAAGTGACAAATTTAATTTTTATCAGGATAAAATTATATATTACGATAACATTAATTTTATTATAATACATAAAATTTCCTATAGTGGATAGTTTGTTATCATTTTATATTGTATGTTTGTTTGTGAATTAATTTAAATTATGATATATGATTTAAATATAATTTTATATAGACTTAATTCAATTATTCATTTTCATTATATATAGTCATTTACTTAAAAAAATAAATTATATTTAATTTATTAAGCATTTAAATGAAAATAACAATTTTTAATCAAATTCTATTTATGTAAAATCTATCTTATTAAAAACAATATTTTAAAGAAAATTATTAATTTTTCTTCATAACTTATAAGAAAATATCCATAAATAATAAAAAAAATCTAAATAGATATTTAAAAATATTTTTTAAAAAAATTAAATAACAAATGATTTAATCTTACTCAATCCAAAATATTGTTTTTAAAGATAAATTGAAAACCCAATTCAAAATCCTTTTTCGCATATAAATCTAATGGGTGATTTGAATTGAGTGAAAATTTGAATAGCTTGAATCTAACCTGACCTGAAATATATTAACCCAAAAATGACTCAACATAAAAATAATCAAATCTAAAAATGATAAGACTCAATCCGTTTATCACCTATAGATCAGACATGGATTGTACTGAGGCTTGGCAAATGGGATTCCGTGATATTAATTATGCTTGAGACTTATAATAATAATAATAATAATAATAATAATAATAATTATTATTATTATTATTATTATTATTATTATTATTATTATTATTATTAATTTAGTTAATGAATTAAGTTATTAGTTAATTAAATTAAATTTATTTAGTTAATTGATTAGTTGATTGATTAATTAAATTATTCATTGATTAATTAATTAGATAATTTATTAACTAAATTATTAATTAATTTAAATAGTTAACTCATGGTTGCTACTTTCTTGCCTTCAAATTGGGATTCAAAGTCATATATAGCGTGTTGACTTTCCTTCTTCAAATGGAAATTGTCGTTGTTCATGTTTTCATGAATCAAATTCATGTACAGATTACCTAGCGACGATTAGTCATTCCTCTGATTATGGATGTCATTTCATGTCTTAGAGGATCCTTCTATCCCTTCGCTTCCGTATACGTGTTAACTAAGAGAGTAGAAAGTTGGTTTTATGGGTTAAATATTTTGTTTTGCTTTTTCTTGTATTTTCTTTACTATCCACCAAAACAAAAAATCACCTAATACTATTACTTATCTAAAAGTACATTGCCCACCATAATTACTTGGTTGTACACGTCCAATGATGATTTGGGATTATATCTCGAATTAGACGGTATTCTGAACTTTGCATGGTTTGAAGTTATTTTTAAATTATTTAAACATTTTAAAGTGTGATTATATATATTGTTAGTGATATTATTTAATATATTTATTGAATGATATTAAAATACAATGAAAAGCTTATTACAAATCCTAAGCTTATTAATCAAGTAGTCCATGTTAAAGTGTTATGAATGCTATGGGAAGAATATTTGAAGAATATGTAATCCAAAACATTGGACTCATTTCTCTGTTTTGAATTATGTATTTTGAATGATAACAAAACTATGATTTAGAAAGATAACAAAACTATAATAAAACAAAGAGAAGTTCTAATGTTTTGTATTTTAGTGTTTGTTTGATGTTTTGAACAGACCTAACGAATGTTAAAAAGAGAGATTGTTCCAAATTCTAAGGGGAGAATGTTTGGAGAACATGTTAACCTAAGATCTAACAAATGTTAAAGGGCCAAAACAAGCTCAATGGTCATTGTGCAAGTTCATATAAGCGTTGAACATCTCCCAACAGGCGTTGGACCATTGAATGACCATTGAAGGATAAGCAATGGACATTGATTAGATGTTGGTCTTTTGCCAAAGCCTTCTGGACTTTGCAATGGGCGTTGTCCCTTTGTAACGGGTGTTGGAGAAAGCACTGCCAATTGAGTTGTGCTAGACCATACCACGGGCGTTAAAGTTTCACAACGGGCATTGATCTGAGCTAGCAATAGTTGTTGCATATTTGCAACAGGTGTGGAAAAAATGTTAAAGTCTTAGCTAAAGTTTCTAGAACCCAAAACAGGCGTTGGCCATCCTCAACAGATATTGAAGGAGTTTTGAACATGCATTACAAATTGTTCAACGGACGTAGAAAGTTAATGTGCAAAATTGAAAAAAATAGATCACGAATTTAAAGTTTTCTGGAAATGAACAACATGCATTGTTCTTTCTCTAACAAACATTGTAGTAAAAGCCAATCGGTGTTGAAAGATATTCAATAGGTGTTGGAAGTAAATATTATAAGTTCAATGAGTGTTGTCACCCCTAATGACTAGTTTTGAAGAAAAGCTGTCAGATGGATATCAATTGTTCCAATGACTAGTTTTTGAGTTTGAATACATAAAAAGCATTTTTGGAATTTAGAAAGGTTGAAGAAAAGGCTAGAAAATATTGTGAACAAGTGTGAACAATTTTGTAACTCTTTGTGCAAACCTTTTATAGTGTTACTTTGTATTTAGGTAGAGTGAGTTTATTTTTATTACTCTTTTGAGAGTAGGTTTTTTTGAACACTAATTGTGTTTTTGTTGCCTATTTGATAGGTTTAGACATTGCTTGAATCTTTTCTTGTTGGTGGTTGTAAAGGTTGGTATTATACCTAGAAAAATACCAGGGTAGATTGTTTATGAGCCTGTAAAAGGAAAGGACATCCTTGAACCTGTAAAAGGAAACGTTCTTCCTGAGTCTAAACAAGGAAAGGTTGTTCCTAAGCTTAAAAAGGAATAAATAGGCCTAAGTATGTTGATTTTTGTGTTTGTGTTTGTTTTTTGTTTTTGTTTTTGTTTACAACCCATTTCATCCTCTCTTGGATTACTACATTGCCACTTAGTAGAACACAAAGTGCATATGATGTCATAATAAAGATAAAATATGCAAAATTGGATTGAAGAAGATACTGATAAAAGAAATACCCTCTTGGAGCCTATGAAATTTATTAGAAAAAATTTCAAACTACAAAAGACATTGATCATGCATTTTGATCAAATTGCAAGTTAAATTTCAAGGGATATTTTTTGAATTTCAAGTCATAGCATAGTGGCAATCAAATAGAAGTTTTTTTTTTTTATTCATAAACCATATCCTTATATACTCGTTACACTTTGAAATTTTTTTAATTATTTTTTTCTCTTTTTGTTTCCAAAAATAAATATTTCATAAATTTTTAACTTTGATTAATTAAACTTGGAAGGAAAAACAAAAATTTTTTTGAAAAGATGGTGGGCAATTATGCATCAAAAGAAAATAATAGTTCTAAGTTTGTCATGTCTAAAAATAAGGTGAAATCCAAAAGAGTTTTTTCAAAATAATAGTTTGTATAACAATAAATTGAATAACGATTTAGCCATAATTTGCCACATCAACATATACAAAGCCAAATTCAAAGGAGTTTTACCATATTAACATTTTTGCTTTGGTTTTATATATCTATATATTAAACAAGTAGTGTGCTCACATGGATACTAATCTAATTTTAAATAAATTACCTGATTTATATATTTATTTGATTTTAGTTATTATTTTTTAAAATATTATTATACATTGAGTACATAAAAATTAAAAATATAGCAATCAAAATAGCAAAATAAAAAATAAGTAATGACAATGCACTACCTAACTAAATTATTAAAAAATCATTCAAAATATTATATATATATATATATATATATATATATATATATATATATATATATATATATATATATAATGCTTTTTAATCTTAATAAGTTAAAGTAAATGATCATTATTAAATATGCACATCTCAATACTTAATTTTTTTAATTTAATATTTTGTTATAAATGCATGTTTAAATTATATGTTTCTATATTTTATATATTTACTATTCAGAGGATATTTAATTTTATAATGTTACAAGAAAAATTATAAATTAAAAATAAGAGAAAAGTTATTGATAATATATATTTACCTGAATAGGATAACATTATAAAACTATTTAAAATATAAACTTACCATAAATATTTAATTTATCATTTTGCATACTATCATCTAAAAATTAATTAAATAATAAAAAATTAAAATAATAATTCATTCTCAAACATTATTCTCATAGTAAACTCTTACAAATTATAACTGATAATATATTCTTATCCATTAAAAATAGTATTATAAAAATTAAAATTTTCATATCACCTTGCTAGAATATAAAATAATTTAATTCTTAAAAATAAAAGAAAATATGATCAATGTCTAAAAATCTAAGTTTTATTTTTTAAAAAATGAACCATTCAATGAAGTTATATTCCTAAAAAATATATTTGCTAATATCAAAAGTAATACTTAATTAATATTAATTATCCATTTTCATCATTTTAAATTATAAAAATTTCATAAGATTTCATCAAAATAAAGAAAAACAATATAAAAAAATTCAAAATTTTTGAGAATTAAAAAAAATTAAATGGTAGAAATAAGAATGTTATAATCTCTTTTTTGTACTTAAAAACACATATGTAAAAATAAATAACTAAAAATTTTATTTTTTAAAAATAAATCAGTCAATTAAGTTATTTTAGTTCAATGACTTATCCCTAAAAATAACAATTAACCACTAGTATCAAGACTTAATTAATATTATTCATTTTTATCATTGAATGAACTTATTCCTAGAAAATGTAAATACAGTTCTTCAATATTATATGATTCAATAAGTGTGTGCATGTATGTATATTAGGACCTAAATTCGCAACTATAACAGTAGATTTCTATCTAGTAGTCCTTTTTATTAAAGTTTTTTATATGGTGAATAAGTGTTAGTTCTCTAGGAATAAATCATAAAAATAATTGGTTTTTACTTAAAAGAAAAGGGCTCCTCCAAGTAGAAACAAAAAGTGAAAATTATTTTTGATACAGACAAAAGAGTAAAAAATATGGTGAGAAAAAATATATATAGAGTGAAAAAGGAAAGCATATTTAATAATAGTGAGCAGCCAAGAATAGACAGTTACAAGTGGAAAATAAACTCTTGAAGAGCGAAGAAGTTTTAAGAGAAAAACAAAATTCTTTGTGATGGTCTCTTATACCCAAAATATGACCTATTGTTCATTAGATTAGAATATCATTGTAATTGTGGTTGCCATATTATAACAAATTAATTGATCAAAATTTTGTTTATGAACATAGCCCTAGAGAATAGGTGAATCATGTAATTTTCTGTGTATTCCTATTTGGTGATTTTTTTTTTTTTTCATTTTAACTTTTCATGCTTTCTCGTATTCAATAAGTGATATCAAATTCATAATTTATGGCGTGATGATTTTTATTTAAGATCATAGTTCTTAGCATTATCATTTTTATTTAAGATAGAGAAATTCACATAGGAAGATCAAGAAAATAAATGAAAGACCAAATTGGCAGAAATTCAAGAAATCACAAAGCATAGGATTGATGAAATTTAAGTTGAGATTGAGTTTATTAGGTTGTCTTAAATTTCTACAAGGAGATGAATTTATAATTCATAGTATATTCTTATTTAGTAAGGACCGCTATTCTAAGATGTCCAAGAAGGGAGGTTAAAAAGGATAACGACAAGTTAAAAATTTTTTAAAAAAGTTAAAGAAAGGGACAATTACATTAGACACCAAGATTTATAGAGGTTCGGCCTCAAACCAAGGCTATGTCCTCTTCTTTAGATCCATTGGAGAATTTCACTTGATAATTTGCAGGTGCTTCAACAACTTTTACAAGTAAATTTATATAAACACTATTTAAGTCTACCTAAGATAGACTTTCGAGTACCACCTAAAAGTTTCAACAAGTAATTTGTGGGCATTATTTAAGCCTTTCCCAAGATAGTTTGCATGTACAACCTTAAATTTTTAACAATAAGTTTGGTTTGAGAGTTGAAAGCCTACCCAAAAAGTATCCTCGCACAAATATATAAGTATTATAGAAAGAATATGCTCACACAAGCTATTTCAACTTATTAAAGAGCTTACACTTTACAAAGAGTTTGAGATGGTAGAATTTATGCAATGGCTTTTTGAAAGCTTGAGTCTTCTTCTTTTTTCTATTGAAGGATCACTCTCATAGGCACTTGAGTATTGCTTAATCAAAGGCTAAATTATGAATTATTTTGAATCACTTTTTTTTCTTGAAAATTTGCTTAAAAGTATTGCATAATTACTTGGAGCACTTCTCTTATTGAATTACTCATATTTGATTCCTTATATATAAATATAAGCAAAAATTAGTCGTTATACTATGTTAGACTATCAATATAGCTATTATGTATGATCAACACTCATTGATGAAATTCAATGGTCATTACATTTGATCAATATCTATTGTTGTAACATCCATGATTGTTGGCTACAGATTGACTTTCTCATCAACGGTTGTTGGGATGGTTGAATACTAGTTAGTGCTAGCCATATAACATTTTTCTATGTAACTTTTTTTCTCTTTCATCATGTAACAATCATTTCAATGGTCATTGATTTTGGCCCATACTTGTTGAATTTGTTCAACGCTCATTGGTGAGATTTGCCACTATCATTGACCTAAATAAAAGGTTTTTTATTAAGAATTTTTCCATTGTGGTTGGAAATTTTAATGCTTAGTTAGAGTGTGATCAACTATTGTTGTCCTAGTGGTCCACATTTGATTGATGTTTACAAAAAACTTAGCAATTTCTATAAGGTTTTTTCTATGATCATTGCAAAACTCTTGGGTATCATTAATGCCTATTGGTGTATATTTCCTTGCTCATTGACGCTTTCAAAAGGCCATAACAACTATTTTATTTTTTCTTAAGTGTTTTAACACTAGTCATTGAAATACTTCAATGCTTGTCGATGACTTTTAATAGTCATTAATTACATTTTAACTATCATTAGAAATTCTTTCATCATATTAGACTATGCTTGATCTTTTAATTTCTTATCATTTAGGTTTTACATCATTTTGGAGTAAGGAACACCTTAAACCTTTTATCAAATGGTAAGTTGAGGGACTTACAAAATCAAACTTACAAAACTTACACAAATGTAAGATCAAAACTTACTTGTAATCATCAAAATAAGACTCTAGATCATAGAAGTTTCAACAAAGACTTTATATTAGTAATGTGCTATAGGTCAATTTTTTTGTATATTATTTTTAATAATTTCATGGTTCCATTTTTATTAAATATCTATATTATATTGTGTTTATAACTAAATGATAAATTCATGAAGAGTTAATTCTACTTAAGTTTATCAAGTATGTGACTTGATTGTAAAACTCTTAGTGTAAAAATTTCTATTTTAAATTATCTCTAGTCAGTCATTATTATTAGGATAATAAAGAATGAAGACTAGTATGTATTTTAATTGATGAATATATTTTACTAGTCATAAATATGAGATAATAAATCAAACACATATATACATATTTTAGAAAAATTGTATTGGATCAACCTAGTGTGAGAATATTGCATGGATAAATTATTATATGATTCTCATGCAATAATATTAATTTATTCTTTTAACCTAAAAATCACCAAGGATTCCAATGATGAATTCCATGTTTTGATACGGTCCAACATGACCTTAACATGTTGATTATACAAACTGATATTCATAAAGTAAGTTTTATAGAGGAATATGAGGGATTGATAAGGAATTTATCCCTCATGCATTTATGAGAAATATATATATGAGCCCCTCGATAAGCTAGACTAAAGAAATTGTGTGGCCATGCTGAAATGAACTAATAAAGGTAATCAATGTCATTTTCCATTAGTCTATTTAGAGATCGAAAATATTTTAGTTAAACTATATAAAGAAGACATGATTCATGTCTTATGTTTAATTGAGATATAATGTGATAAAAGTATCATAATACTAATACTATTTGTAAAATAGGATATGTAAAATTTAATGACATTCGCATAACTTGGATAGTTATAATGTTTTGCGAGCTAGAAATAGTTTTCAGTCATTGTCAATGTTATATGAACATACAAGGTCAATAGGCCCGAAAGTAAAATTGTATTTATTGTTCTCTGAATATATATTTATAATTAAGATAATTGGAGATATTATCTTAAATATTTAGATATATGCTTTATTTTAAAAGTTTAAACAAAACAAAATATCTAGTTACCTACATCTCTTAAGATACACAATTAGCATGTATATCTAAATAGTTTAGTTATATTTACATTATGGTTTTCTAAAAAAGGATACATTCATGTTAAACTTCAAAAAATATCTAGAGAGATTGAAAATGACCTTGGTGTTAGCACACCATTCACTTTGGAGACATCCTATTCATATGGATATTTGTAGAGAATGTTCATATTTTGGTAATGTCTAAATCCAATTCCAAGCTCGAGGTAAGGTGTTATTGATGTAAACCCTCTCTTTGCCTTTCAACAATCTTGCCACTCTCATTTGAATTAGTAGGATTTCACATCCCTTTTATCAATGTCATTGAATTTCATAGACCTTTGAAGGGTTTTGCATATTTTAATTTTTTATTTTTCCGTTGTGCTTATTCTACAAAGCCTAACATTTTCTATTACTACTTTTTACTTGGAGAATAAGTTCTAGTTTTTATAAGTATGAATTAACTATAAGAAATTAATTAGCATTTATCAAAAAGAAAAAAGGTTGTTTCAAATAGAGACAAAAGAGTATATGATGAAAAAAAAAAAAAGCATGAAGAGTGGAAAAAAAAATAGAGAGCTTATTGAGAGGAAAAAAAAAAGATAACCAAGAGTAAAAAGTTTCAAATAAAGAATAAACTTTTGAAAATTAAAATATCTAAAGTTTTGTTAATATTAGCAATTGATATAGTTTTGGATAGTCCTTCTAAAAGAACCCAATTCAATTTACTTACTTGAAATAATTATATTTGAACCTTAATCAATTATGTGTATCTGTAAAATTAGAAATAATAATTTTCTATTCGATAAAAAATTTTATCTAAAAATAACATGATTCGTTTTAATTTAAAATAAAAAGAGACTCAAAATGATCTGATTTGAGATTGACCTAACTTTACCCAATTGATTTATTTTAAATTGTTTACATTACTTAAATTTTATTTCAAAACTAAAAATGATCCTACCTAATTCAATATGACATCAATTTCTTCTTGTACATTTATTTGACGTCTAGACGACACCAATTATTGACTCTTATGCACTAAGAATAGAAGTTGAATTGGTGAAAAATTTTGAATTTTGGAGGGGAAGGTTTGTTAAGCAAGAAATAGAAGAAGTAGAAAAAGAATAGAGCACACCAAGTTTTATAGTGGTTTGGGTATTAATCAACCCTACATCCACTCCCCAATTCTTCCAATTGGGTGTTTCACTAATGTCCAATGGTGTTTTAAAGTTCACCCCTAACTTTACAACTTATGTTTTTACAAAGGCTCACACACAACCTCACTAGTGTTTTCCAAGGCTAACACTCAACTTAAATAAGAGTTTTGCAATGAAAGGCTAACTCTCAAACCTAAACCCAGTAGTGTTTAATGCTCATACCAAACAACACCTTAATTATAAAAAATTGAATGTTTAAAGGTTGAGCAATAACTTTGCAAGAGTTTTATTACAATAAAGCTATTCTTTTGCATTCAAGTCCATTTGGGGTGTATTTATAGGTTACAACTACCAAAGAGATGTTACAAACAAAATTATGTTCAAATCTTTAAAGAATGCTAGAGTTTGTAGGAAACAAATTTACAAATCTTCAAAGTATGCTAGACAAATCCTGCATTTAATGCGTGTTAGATGAAATTCACAGTCGAGACTATATAATCCCGATTGCAAGATTCACATAACAATAAATTTTGCTCAATTCATGGTTGAGAATCTGATTTGTATTTAATGACTAGTCTACATAGCATAAAACCATTGTTTCTCCAGGAAAATAATCATTACGTCCTTTGAGGAATAGTGAAAGTCGTGATCTCTATTTTTCCTCTTTGGATGCAATGCTCAGAGCTAAATCATCTACCCAAATGGAGATGTTGCTTCATAAGAATTGAGACCTTCTTGCTATTGTTTCGCTACTACTAATTTTGATGTTCCAACGATTCTTTAGGACATATGACATGATCTGGTTGAAGATTTGATTCCATCCAATTGTATACAAAAGCCACAGTTGCGACATTGGATGCAACATATACCTCAAAATAGTCTGTCCAAAATTTATCCAACTTATTTGTAAGATAGCGGTCACGACCTTCTAATTCATGATTATTAATTTGGATGCAAATTTTAATCTTTAAGATTAAGGCTTCCATTCAAATTTCAATGCGATCCTAGCTAAATATCTATAAGAACAACACTTGAAATTGATATTAGAACCTTTTAATCTATATTGTCATTATGAAAAGAGAGTTTTGACTTAGGTTTAACCAACCAAGTCCAATAATCTCCCCCTTTTTTATTTTGACAACTTAGATTGAATTTGCAAAGGATAAAAAACGTATAAGTGTATTCTAGAGTATGTGAAGTTGAAATGGTTAACAAATTAAAATAGTTGAAATGCTCCCCCTCAATTTATACATACTCTCTCTCAACTAACTCTCCCCTTATCAAGATCAAAAAAAAGAGAAAGGTTAAGTGCAATGTTAAGAAGTACAATGATAGGGATAATTGTAATGATATAGTGGCGATGAATTAAGAATTAGAGTGAAATAATTAGAATTTTTACTAAAAAGGAACACCATTCATCAAACCAAATTTGCATTGATCAACCATAGAAAGAACATACTTTAAACTTTTATTAAAAGAAGATAGATACATAACATAAGCCAAACATATAACTATGTTTGATCACACATTTAGACTAAAATTAAAATAGGAAAAGTTAAAAACAAAAAAAAAATGAACAAGAAATAAAGTTAAAAGAAAACAAAATGGTAGGAGAGATATCACCAACTTCATCATCACTATCTTCAATGAATTTTTCACCTCCTCCTTTTTGGGCTTCATCTCATTCTTCTTCTCAGTCTCTTTCTTCTTCTTGAGTGTCTTCTATTGGACTAGGTTATTCAAACCTAATTCAAAACTCTCTTTTGATATTGACAATATAGATTGAAAGACTTTAATATCAATTTTAAGTGTTGTTTTTGCAGATATTAAGATAGAATCTCATTAGGAGTTTATTAGAAGTGATTAGAAGCAAAAAAACTCCAAGTATGAAAATTTGCCTTCAAAATTAGCAACCACGAATTTCAGAAATAACATCTACATGATTAGACAGACGATTTCACGGTAACAATTGTGTCCGAAAAGGAAAATAGCGACCATGAATTTTAAGATTCGTTAGAAAGATTCAATGGCTAGTTTTTGAAGAGACCAATGGTTTCATGCCATTTGGACTAGCCATTAGACACAGTTCAAAATTAGCGATCGCGAATTCAGTCTCAACCACGAATTTCATTTGACAAGCATTTAATGCAAGACATGCCTAGCACAACTCAGAGATTTAGGCATAGTTTCTTTGTAAAGTCTCTTTGGTGGTTATTCCCTATAAATACACCATCAAATGGAGTTGAATGCAAAAGAAAAACCATTGATATATGCCAAAACTCTTGCAAAGTTAATTCATAACTTTAATTCTTTATTTCTTTGTAGATAGTTTGGTGTGAGCTTTAAACACCTTGGGTTTGGGTTTGAGAGTGAGCCCTTATATAGAAAACTCTTGTTTAGGTTTGAAAGTTAACCTAGTTGTAAAATTCTTGTATAGGTTGAGTGTGAGCCTTGGGAAAACACTTGTAAGGTTTGGTGTTAGCCTAAACACTAGGTTACATGTGAGCCTTAGGAAAACACTTATAAGGTTTGGTGTAAGCTTAAACACTAAGTTGAATGTGAACTTATAAAACACTAGTGATTGAATGAAACACCCAATTGGTGAATTGGAGAGTGGATGTAGGGTTGGTTAATACCCAAACCATTATAAAACTCTTATGTTCATTCTTCGCATTCTCTTTATCTAATCTTTCATATTGTGAGCTTCTTCTAAAATTAAAACTTTAAATTTGCATCAATTCAACCCTCATTCCCTTCTTGGTGCACTAGGGCCAACAATTGGTATCAGAGGCAAGTCTCAATTCAAGCCTTAATTGGGTGAGAAAAGATCAATGGCACAAGAAGGAGTATACTCTCACCTTAATCCTTATTTTGATGGAAATGATTATGCTCTTTAGAAGCAGAAAATAGAGATCTATCTTTGTAGCGATCTCATCAACTTATGGGATTATATACTTGAAGAGTGGAAGCCTCCAACAAAGATGATTGTAGAAGTAGAGGTGACAATTGCAAGAGAAGAATGAAGTGAAACACAAATGAAGGCAAATGGGAAGAACAAGAGGGATATGGCTATTTTCCTAAGCTCCATGTTAAAAGAAGAAACTGAAAGAGTCCAACACTATCAAACTGCACATGCCATATGGAAAGCACTATAAAACTATCATGAGAGCACAAATCTTGTGAAATCAAGCAGGTTGGAGATATATGTGATAGAGTGGGAGTTCTTCATGATGAAAGACTATGAAAGCATAACCGAAATGACAAATAGACTCCTATCTATTGTCACTAGCATGAAAAAGTTTGGAAGGATTCTTACCAACTATGAGGTAAATACTAAAATCCTCAAAACTCTTCCATTGAATAAATTTGGTGTAAGAGTATGCAATATTCAAGAGTCCAATCTAAAGATTGGGAAAGTGTCAACTAATGCCCTCATTGGCAAGCTTCTAACTCATGAGATGGCTCTCAAGAAAGATGAAGAGATGAAGAAGCTAACAGGATAAAGACACAAAGAGGAGAAGAAAGCTCTCTCCTTTAAAGCTCAAGAAGATTATTCAAGCTCAAGTGACTCAAATGAAAGTGATAAAGAAGAAAAAGAGCTTGCCAAAATATCAAGAAGGAACAAGGAGTTGATAAAAAGGAGAAGAGAAAGAAGAATCTAAAGAAAGTAATCTTCCTATCATCACAAGGAAAAAAAGAAAACCTTTAAGGCTACTTGGGATGATGATTCAAGTGATGAAGATGAAGATGGAGATGAAGTAGCAAAGTTTTGCTTCATGGCTCAAGAGGGCTCCTCTAAAGAGGTAAGTACATCTTCACACTCTTATAATGATTATGATGCATTTGATGATATAGATGATGAGCTTTTAGAAGCTCTCACTTTGAAATGTGACAAATATAAGTCACAAATGAAAACTTACAAGAAAAAATTTCCAAACTAGAGGATGAATTTAAA
>CATIWR010076794.1:0-46157 GCA_949677035.1 Omphalea diandra | reverse complement strand
TTCTGAGTCTATGGTCATCAAATTCTTGGAAAACCGAATTAAAAGAAAGGTGGTGTGTCATCCGGGTACAGAGTCAGTCCCAATCAATGAGCCATATCTCTTTCCACACAGAAAATTAATCAAAACTGGTTTACAGGTGTTTAAAGAGGACATAATGCTACAAATTTCATGTTTTGAACTCTGTCAAAATCAGAACATAAAGCCATCAAAATATAAGAAAATAGAAGACTGAGATCATCTCGGTTCGGATTTGACCTAGTCCTGATGAAGGGATCATATCTCTTCACACACACAGAATCAAGTAAAACTGTTTCATATGAATTTATATGAGACATAAGGCTACAACTTTCATGTTTTTCACTTTCCCCAATTCTTCTTCTAGGGTTATGAAATCGTAGGTACAAAATTCTGCTATAACAGCCAAAATCAACAAAATCAGCTCTTGTTCTCTTGGATTACAACTTCCATCCAAGAGCTCTACCTCAATTACTCCATAATTCTCACTAACCATGCATGATTAACATGTCATGAGAGGCTAATTCCAGTTGAGAAGAAGATAAATTTACTTACCTACTGTCCCAGAATTGAAAAACCCTAGGCAGCTCACTCTTCTCCCTCTCTTCTTCTTCTTCTTCTTCTTCTTCTTTTTCCTCTTCCTTTCTTTCTTCTTCCTTTGCTCTCTCTTGTTTCTGGTATAACCCACATTTTTCCCTTAAAATCTGACCCTAATGGTCTGTATTTTTATCTTAAATAAGTCAAAAGATTGGGGCTGGTTTCCTATTGGTTGAAAGTTAAAAGTTTTGCTTTTAGTCCCTCTTCTTCACTCCTTAAGCACTTCCATCCATCTCTTAATTCCTAGATGCTCCTTATACTTTTAGATGAGCTCTCAAACACCATTATTTATGATGCTATAATAAGCACACAACATGAAATAATTTTTCATATAACTATGCAAACACAACATATATGTTCAAGCATCCCAAATGCAACGGTGCAATTGTCATTGTCGTGTTTTTACAATTCACATGTCTAAATGATTATTTATCCTATGCTATGTTCATGTGAGATTTTATATCATTTGTGCAATGAATATATTCATGTAATAATGCCGATGAACGTGTTTGGGAATGTTACAAGGTATGGCTCTTTAATAAGGGCTGGTTCACAACCAATTGAGATCACCTCAGTCTTTCTGTTTTCTTATATTTTGATAGCCTTATGTTCTGATTTTGGCAAAGTGTACAACATGAAATTTGTAGGATTATATCCCCTTTAAACACCTGTAAATCAGTTTGGATTGATTTGTTGTGTGGAAAAAGATATGGCTCATTGATTGTGACTGACCCTGTACCTACATGTAACCTTACCTGTCTTTTAATTTTGTTTTCCAAGAATTTGATAGCCATATATTAGGAATTTGGTGATGCGTTAAACTTGAAAGTTGTATATTTATGTCGGATATACGAACATGTGAAATATTTTTGCCAAATCCAACATGGTTGTTGAGATCTTGTCCCTTTATCATGACTGTTTGTCAATATGTTACAAACCTACTCACCTTGAGATTGGTCCCTTATTTTGGTGACCTTATAGACTAAACTAGACAATGAGTAAAACATGAAAAATGTTCCTTTATATGTTTTGTAACTAATGGTTGCAATTATATTTGTACAATTTGAGATACACCTAAGAATGTAAGACTTACTCAGACTGAGATGACATTGAAACAGAGCAAAATTCAAAAATTCAAACCATTTTCTTTGTGTCTTATATTGGCCTGAAATTTGAATATGTTGTATCATTGTATGTCTAGTTTATTTAAAAAAACAATTAAGTCATTTGGATAATTATATCTAGAATTATTCCTGTGAGAGTGTAGCATGCTCAGGCTGCCATATAAGAAAAAACATGCTTAATCACTAGGTCCACTTGCATGGATCATGCCATAGTTGCATACCAAGCATTCATAATCATTTTGGCATACTTATAACCATGTATCTATCAAATGTTAGGATCTCAAAACTTTGAGGAAGTCCTAGAGAGAGAACCAAACCTACCATAAAGGTTGGTCACATCAAAAGGTGAGTAAAAACCATAATTAGATTCAATGTGTGTATGTGATAAATTTATGATACGATTTTGTTCTATTACATGTATATATGATTGAATTGTTACATTTTACATGTGAATACAAGTCAAGTGAGAATCATATGCTCTTAATGATTACTTGGTATACCATTTTTGAATGAGCACTTGCACATGGAACTAAAAGGATGCTGTTACCGGCTTGTCAAACACTTGCAAATCACATGGAAGATGGACCAATAGGTCCCATTGGCACATGTTATTAATCACGTGGAAGATGGATCAATAGGTCCCATTGGCACATGTTATTGATAAAATAATTCACTTATTATATGCTGGCTAGCAAAATCAAATGCTTGAATCACATGAATTCCCAAGAGCAGTGTTTGCCTTGCATGGTCATGAAAAAAATTAATCTATTACACTTGCACTTGGATAGTCAAATGTTGTACTTGTAATGTATCCTAATGATATTTTATTGTTGGTTGTGACATAAGAATATGATTATTGTTTTTATTCATTGAGTTGCAAGTCCCCAAATCGCAAATTTTTTTTTCAGATACTGAAGTATAAGATTGGACATGTTGGTGTTTAGAGTTTTACATCGAAACACATGGACCATAGATCGTCGGCTGAATTCCAACTCTCTCTCTCATTATGTCATGTACATACATCTATATAGGAATTAGTTTGTAGTCACTAGTCATGAAATTAACTAATATATATGTACATTAAATACATATTGGATTGTGTTTGTATGATGAATAAAACCTTTATGCATATGTATTCTGGACATGAATGGTATGAGTTTTGTAAATGAAAATGGTCATTACTGTTAAAGCCTTTAGCATTGAGACATCCTCCTAATCCATTGCCTAGGGGTTATAACACCAATGCCTACTGTACTTTTCATCAACGAGGGAGTCACAACACTGATGATAGTTACAAGCTTAGGCATGAGATCCAAGATATTATTGATAACAAGACCATAGTCCCACTTAATTCAGGGGGCATAACATTCAGTGGAACCCCCTTCTGAGTTATCATAATGTCCCTCCCCTATGTTAAGGAACATTTATGATAGACTCTAGGATTCCTAAAGAGGTTATTATTACTACTATTGAGGAAGTCATAATGCAAGCTAAGATTGTGTGCACCATCAACCATTAGGAGAGTTCAGATAAAGAATTATAAGAGCTACAAAGGAAAAGGATGATTCACATATGGGAGGAGAGCAATGATAAAAAGGAAATTGAGCAAGTAAGACATGTGACCTATAGTGGGAAGTACTATCCTGATAGAGAACTTCCTAAAAAACTGAGGGTTAAAAAGGAGATAAACATGCTTATTGTGAAGGAGAAAGAGGAAGATGTTGGACTAGGTTGGTCAAATCTAAGTCAAAACTCTCTTTTGATCTTGGCAATATAGATTGAAAGGTTATAATGTCAAGTTCAAGTGTTGATCTTACAGATATTTAGTTAGGATCGTATTGGAATTTGAATGAAAACTTTAATCTCAAAGATTAAAATTTGCATCCTAATTAGCAGTCATGAATTAGAAGGTCTCGACTGTTATCTTGCAAAACAGTTGGATAAATTTGGACAAACGATTGCATGGTGTATGTCGCGTCTAGTGTTGCAAATGCTACTTTTATATTCATTTAGAGGGAATCAAGTCTTCAACTCGATTATACCAGGTGTCCTAAAGAACCGTTGGAACATCAAAATTTGTTGTAGCAAAATAATGGTTAAGATTGCAATTTTAGTGAAACAACACCTCCATTTGGACAAATGATTTCATAGTGAGCATCGAGTCCAAAGAATAAAAAAAAGGGGACTGTAACTTTCACTATTGCTCAATGAACGTTATGACTATTTTTCCTAAATAACCAATGGTTTTATGCCATATGGACTACTTGCAAGATACAATTGGAGTTCTCCATCGTGAATTTAGTAAAATTTAGTGTTATGTGAATATCGCGATCGCGATTATACAATCTCGACCACAAATTTCATCTGATAAGCATCATGATCTGCTTAGCATACTTTGGAGATTTGGATATAGTTTTGTTCGTAACATCTCTTTAGTGATTGCGGCCTATAAATACACCACTAAATGAACTTAAATGCAAGAGAATAAAATCCATTGTAGCCAAACTATTGCAAATTTATTTCTCAACCTTTAAGTATTCAATTTCTTGTATTTGAGTTGTTATTATTTGGTGTAAACATTAAACACCAATGGGTTTGGGTTTGAGAGTTAGCCTTTGATTGTAAAACTCTTGTTCAAGTTAAGTGCTAGCCTTGTGAATCACTAGTGAGGTTGTGTGTGAGCATTTGTAAATACAGAAGTTGTAAAGTTAGGTGTGAGCTTTTAAAACACTAATGGATATTAGTGAAACACCCAATTGGAACAATTGGAAAGTGAATGTAGGGTTGATTAATACTCGAACCATTATAAAACGTGGTGTGTTCTACTCTTCTTCTGCTTATTCTATTTCTTGCTTAACAAACCTTGCCTTCCAAAATTCAAAATTTTCCACCAATTCAACCCCCTTTAGTGAACAAGGGCTAATAAGTGGCATCAAAACTTGGTCTCAAACAAAGCCTTAATTGAGTGAGAAAGGATCATGACACAAGAAGGAATCTATACTTACCTCAAGCCTTACTTTGATGAAACCAACTATACTCATTGGAAGTATAAAATGGAGATCTATTAAGATAGTGATGTGGTGGATTTATGGGACATTGTATCAAAAGAATGAAAGCCTCCAACCAAAATGGTAATTGGTAGTGAAGAACTAATTCCAAAAGAAGAATGAGTGGAAACACATAAAAAGTTAAATGGAAAGAACAAAAGGGTAATGGCCATTCTTCTTGGTAAAGTGCAACATTATGTAATTGCCCATGGGATATAGAAGGCATTGGAGAACTATCATGAAGGCACAACACTTATGAAATCAAGTAAGTTGCAAATGTATGTGACGAAGTGGGAGCTCTTCATGATGAAAGAAAATGAAAGCATCACCAATACAATAAATAAACTCCTCTTCATTGTCACAAACATAAAGAAGTTTAAAAGAATTCTCACCAACCATGAGGTAAACACTAAATTTCTCAAATTTCTTCCTCTTAAGAAATTTGGTGCTAGAGTTTGTAACATATAAGATTTTAATTCGGAGGTTGGAAAGGTGCAAATGGATGTCCTTATTAATAAGCTACTTACTTATGAGCTGGTCTTGAAGAAGGATGAAAAATGAAGAAAATGAGAGGGCAAGGAAATAAAAATGAAAAAGTATAAAAGAAGATTTTTGCTCTCAAATCTTTGAACAAAGAGAAGGAGGTCGAAGTTGCCTCTAGTGATAGTGATGGGAGTAAGAAGGAGGAAGATGAGCTAGCCATACTCTTAAGGAGGACCAAAAAGCTCATAAAGAGAAGGAAAGATAGGTGGAACTTCAAAAGAACATCTCCCAATTTCAAAGACAAGAAGAATGAAGTGACTTGCGAAGAATGTGAAAAATAAGGTAACATCCAATTCAAATGTCCTAAGCTCAAGAAGAAGAAAAGGTGGAACAAGGAGAAAAAGCAGAGCTTTAAGGCTACATGGGATGATAGCTCAAGTAAGTGAAAGATAAAGAAGGTGCCAACCTATACTTTATGGTTCAAGAGGACTCCTCCAATGAGGTAAGTACTTCTTCACATTCTTGTCATGATTATAAGGACTTAGATGATGTGGATGATAAGCTTTTTGAATCTCTAACCTTATGTGATAAATACAAATCTCAAATGAAAACTTATAAGAAAAAGTGTTCAAAACTTGAGGATAAATTTAAAAATTTAAATGATCTTGTAAGTGACTTGAGGACTTTTAATAAAGAACTCAAAAAATCCTTAAAAAATCTTTCTACATCTTCATCCCCTCTTAATTCTTTGAGAAAAACAAATGATTCTTTAAAAGATTAAATCATTGAACTTAGGAATTCCATCTCAAGATTTCATAAAGGGAAAAAAACTTTGGATACTCTCATTATATCACAAAGACCACCCTTAGTGAGACATGGTTTAGGCTTTAATAGAGCTTCCTCATCTATATCTTCTCCTTCTATATTCATTCAAGGATCTATTCCTCAAACTTCTAGTATTGAGGATATTGGGAAGAAAAGTGCTCTTAAAACTAAGTCACATATGTCAAATGGCAAAGGAAAGGCTCCCAAAGGCTCAAGAGCTAAGTCTCAAAGAGCAAATCATGCATACATCTATAGCAAGAGGCATGCTCAAACACACACACACACACACACATATATACAAAAGCCTTTCTTTTACTCATCACTCATGCACTATCATAACTAAAGTGTGAGAAGGCCTTATACTCATACTAAAGTTATGTATAAGGGAAAGACTTATAAGTTTAAACTTCAGTGCCATTGTTGCATGAGGTATGGACATATTAATGTCTTTTCCTACATTAGGAAGGCACAATTCAAATTAGAGGACCTTTTAAGCCTAAACCCTAATGGCCTAAGTATACTTAGGTATCTGAACAAAGGTAAATTGTTTTTATGTTGTAGGAATGTTTAGAAACCACCAAAGAAGATAATGATTGGCATATGGATAGTGGGTGCTAAAAGCAAATGATAGAAAATAAAAAGCTATTCGTAGCCATTAAAGAGAAAGATGGTGGCAATGTCATATTTGGAAACAATGCTAAGGGTAAGGTAATTAGCATTGGAATTATTGGTAAGAAAGGTTGCTCTCTTATTGATAATGTTCTTTTAGTTGAAGTATTCAACATAATTTATTAAGTGCAAGTTAGTTATGTGATAAAGGTAATAAAGTCACATTTGACCCTAGAGAATGCCTAGTTACCACTTTGATTGATAAGAAGTTAGTCTTTAAGGGTGAAAGGAGAGGCAATACCTAGTTAATCAACTTAGACAATTTGGCTAACTAATCCTTTCAGTGTCTTATCTCTATTAGCAATGAATCTTGGCTTTGGCATAAAAGACTTGGACATGCTAGCATGGAGCTTCTACAAAGTTTATCAAAAGGAGAGCTAGTAGAGGGTCTTCCAAAGCTTAAGTTCACAAAGGATAAGACATGTGGACCTTACCAAATGGGGAAGCAAAACCAAGCATCCTTCAAAGCAAAAAATGTTGTAAGTACTTTTAGACCTCCTTAACTCATTCACATAAACTATCTTGGACCCACTACAAATGCTAGTCTTTGTGGAAAGCATTATGCATTTGTCCTAGTTGATGACTACTCTAGGTTTACTTGGGTATTCTTTGATGCTCATAGGAGTGACATTTTTTATGCTTTCAAAAGTTTTGCTAAAAGAGTTCAAAATGAAAAAAGGTTACTTCATTTTTTCTATTATGAGTGACCCCAAATAGGAATTTCAAAATTAATCTTTTGAAAATTATTGTTTGAAAAATGGGATTTATCATAACTTTTCTACTGCTAGAACCCCACAACAAAATGGTGTTGCAGAAAGGAAAAATAGGAAATTGGTAGAGATGGCTAGAACTATGCTTAATGAATATTTCTTGCCAACTTACTTTTGGGCTGAAGCCATCAATAGTCCATGTTATATTGCAAATCATGTTTTCACAAGACCTCTTCTAAACAAAACTTCTTATGAGCTATGGAATGGTAGAAAACCTAAGTTTTCATATTTTAAAGTTAAAGATGTTGATCACGTTCCCATCAAATGTTATAACACAAGTGTAATAAATCTTTCTAAAAATCTCATCTAACATTCAAGAAGTAAGCATTTAGATATTAGATATCATTTTCTTAGAGATCATGTCCAAAATGGTAATGTGGTGTTAGAATTTATTGACACTAATCACTAACTTGCAGATATTTTCACTAAACCCTCAATGAAGAAAGAATGAACTTCATCAAAAGGGAACTATGGATGCTAGATGGAAGTTCCCTAGGGTTAAATTGATCTCACTTTATGTACTTCACTATACTTGTCAATATTAATTCTTTATTAGGTATGATTAGTGATTACATGATAACTTATTATTTTGGATGTTGTATATGTGTTAATTCATTATGCAATTGTACTTCTCAATGCCAAATTGCTTGAATTAATCATCATAATATTATGTTGATCACATCAAGTTTGGGCCAATGTTTCTTCCATTTTTTTTAAAAACTTCCTTGTAATTCGCAATCAAGATTTACAATTAGCGGTCACTACTTATAAGTCTTCTTTAATCTTTCAACTTTTGTCAATTTGTTATTGCTATCTATGATCACCATCATGAAGTTTTTCAAATTTCAAATCTATTGACCATTAACTACGTTATTTCCTAAGGAAATCTTAACCATTACTCAAAAATTTCATAAATAGCAATCGCGACAAGCATGTAGTGACTACAATATGTTGTAACCACTAGGAATTGACTGATTTGATACTCAAATGGCACTTCTTCCTCATTCAATGCTTTTCTAACCATTTTATAACTATTTTCCCCCATTCTCTACCTATTTAAGTCTCCTCCATACCTTTCTATTCCACTTTTATCATCTTCTTCATAATACCTCTCATCTCTTTTTAATTTCACATAAACAATCTTTTTTCCTCTATTCTTATGGCACCCAAGAAACTCACAATAGTATAAAAGGGGAAGAGTGTTGCCCAACTCCTCTTCTTCATCTCATCAAGGGAATCATAAAGGAAGAGAAAGAGAGATACAAGGCCAACACTAAAAAGATCAACCAACCTAACAAAATACCCTACTCATTCCTTCTTGAAACTCATGGCATCAAGGGAGAAATCCAAGCATTTCTCTCCAACCATGGCTAGAATGAATTCATTTTTCATAAAGAACCAAGCTGTGAAGAAATCGTACAAGAGTTAATGTGCACCATAACTTTTAATTGAAGGGTAGAATCTAAAGTAGGTTCGTATGGTCTTGTCTTTAGGGCATTTGGAGATCCCTATTTTATTACTTTTGCCCAAATTTACTTCCTTTTACATTTCCTAATTATAGATGATGTTCCATTCATGATCTCTTCCTTTGACATCATTTATTTTGAGTTTAGTATGAAATTTCCCTTGAAACCAAATGTGATTCGAAAACTTTATTGGCCAAATACTTCAAAACCTTAACCAATTGGCTCCTTCATTAAATTATTACCTTTTCCATAAATGCTAGAGGTGATGGGAATGAAAAAGTCTCTCAAAAAGACCTAGCTTTTCTTTTTTACCTCACTAAAAATATGCCCATCCAAATTGGGAGATACCTTGTAGATCAATTGATCCACATGAGTACCAAATCTAAGAGCTAATTTCTTCTTCCCTCTCACATCGCAGCCATATATAGGTTTGTAGGGATTTTGAATGATGAGAATGAAAAATTCATCACTAAAAAGTATCTTCCATCCCAAAACTTTCTTCATTTGACCTTTTTGATCAATACCAAGGCTATTCATTATGTGTATACCTTAGGATCCTTTAGGGAAAAGAACAAAGAGACAACTAATAACTCTAAAAGAAAGAGGCTAATGATTGAAGAAGGCACCTAAAAGCCCATTCCATCTTCAAAACCCAAGGTAAGGCCAAAATTTAAGTCTTCTTCCATCTCTCTCTCTTCCATCAATAAGAAACTTCACAAGGTGATGACAATGACTAAGAGAAGGTTCTTTTTTCTCTCTCACCTTTATAGTGACTTAGTTGACCTTCAAGAAGACGTTGGTCCTATTCCATGTCATCTTTCTAATTTTAAATAATAGGAAGACATTCAAGAAAAAGAAAGAGATTAAGAGGAAGAAAGAGATGAAGCCCAATGAGAAAGAGATGAAGAAATCATTGAAGAAAGTGGTTTTGATATTGATGATATCTCTCATACCTTCTAGTTTTCTTTTAGCTTTATTTCTCATACATTTTGTTTAGTTTTTTTTATCTTTCTTGTTTCAATTTTGGCCTAGCTATGTGATCAAACATATTTATATGTTTGACTTGTGTTATGTATATATATATATATTTTTTTAATAAAAGTTTGAAGTATGTTCTTTCTATGGTTTATCAATGCAAATTTGGTTTGACAAATGATGTTCCTTCTGTAATAAAAATTCTAATTATATTACTCTAATTCTTAATTGATCACCCTTATATAATTACAATTATCTATATCATTGTACTGTTTGTCATTGCACTTAACCTTTCTCTCTTTTTTATCTTGACAAAGGGGGAGAGTTTACATGTCATTAGTTAATAGGGGGTATAAATTAAGGGTGAGCATTTCAACCATTTCAACTTCTCACTCTCTATAATACACTTATACATTCTTTATCCTTTACAAATTCAATATAAGTTGTCAAAATCAAAAGGGGGGAGATTATCGGACAAGATTGGTCAAACCTAAATAAAAACTATCTTTGATCTTGACAATATAGATTGAAAGGTTATAATGTCAATTTCAAGTGTTGATCTTGCAGATATTTAGCTAGGATCGCATTGAAATTTGAATGGAGGCCTTACTCTCAAAATTTGAAATTTGCATCCTAATTCACAGTCATGAATTAGAAGGGCAAGACTATTATCATGCAAAAGAGTTGGATAAATTTGGATAGACAATTTTGCTATGTATGTCACGTCTAGTGTTGCGACCACTACTTTTGTATTGACTTGGAAGAAATCAAGTCTTTAACCAAATTATGCTAGGTGTCCCAAAGAACATTTAGAACATAAAAATTCATGATAGCAAAATAATGGTTGAGATCATGATTTTAGTGAAGCAACACCTCCATTTGGATAGATGATTTCATGATGACCATATCGTCCAAAGAGGAAAACTAGAGATTGTGACTTTCACTATTACTCATAGGATGTAACAACAATTTTTCCTAAAAAACCAATGGTTTTATGCCACATGAACTAGCCGTTAGATACAAATGGGGCTCTCTACCATGAATTGAGCAAAATTTAGTGTTATGTTAATATCGCGATCGTGATTATACAGTCTCGACCATGAATTTCATCGGACAAGCACCAAATGCAGGATCTACCTAGCATACTTTGGAGATTTATTCTTAGTTAAGCAAAATTCAGTGTTATGTGCATATCATGATCGTGATTATATAGTCTCGACCGTGAATTTTATCTGATAAGCACCAAATGCAGGATTTTCCTAGCATACTTTAGAGATTTGGACTTAGTTTTATTTGTAACATCTCTTTGATGATTTTCACCTCAAAATACACCACCAAATGGATTTGAATGCAAAAAAATAACATTTATTATAGCCAAACTATTGCAAATTTATTTCTCAACCTTTAAGCATTCAATTTCTTAGATTTTAGTTGTTATTGTTTGGTGTGAGCATTAAACACCATTGGGTTTGGGTTTGAGAGTTAGCTTTTGATTGTAAAAATCTTTTTAAAGTTAAGTGTTAGCCTTGTGAAACATTTGCAAGGTTGTGTGTGAGCCTTCGCAAAAACACAAGTTGTAAAGTTAGGTGTGAGCATTAAAACACCATTGCATATTAGTGGAACACCTAATTAGAAGAATTGGGGGGGGGGGGGGGTGGATGTAGGGTTTATTAATAATTGAACCACTATAAAACTTAGTGTGTTTTATTATTCTTTTACTTCTTTTATTTCTTACTTAACAAACCTTCCCCTTTAAAATTCAAAATTGCTTGCCAATTCAATCCATTTTTTAGTGTATAAGGGTCAACATAAGACAACCCTATAGTAAAGCAATTAAAGAAGATGTCTGCCTAAATAAGTGTATGAGAGTTACTTATCACTTATGTGGAGCATAAAAAGGCTATGGTAGAAGTTCTATCTAGTATGATCATTTCTAATGAAGCTACCCCAAAAGATGTTATTGCATTGGTGACTCATAAGGGTAAAATCACTTTTCTAGATGAGGATTTGCCATCAGAGGGAAAGGATCACAATTTAGATTTGTTCATTCGAGTTAAAGTAATAAGAAGGTGTACTCCATACATAATGATGAATGATAGATCTAGGATTAACATTTGGCCAGTAAAGTTATTACATAAGTTTGGGTTGTTTGAGAGGACTTATAAGCTTATGATAGTGTCATTCAAGCCTACGATGATAGTAGAAGGTCAGTTGCAGGTGTATTCAACACTATGGTAAAAATAGAAGCAATTGAGGCCATGGTGGAGTTCACAATCTTAGACATTTTGATTACTTTCTTATTTTTCCTAGGGAGGCTATGGGATCATCCTCTCGGTGGTATGCTTTCCATTATTCACTAGAAGGTTAAGATTCCTTATAAATGAGAGATTATGACCATTTGTGTAGAGGTAAGGTTTGTATCGACTTTGAGTATGGTTATTTTGCACATTGAGGGTTTTAGGTTGTCAGAGTTACTGATAAATGGGTTGATCCTAAAGTGATGGGATTATTAAGAGCATGAACTTTCTTCCAGGACAAGGGTTAAGGAAGAATTCTACTTGCATGTCTAAATTCCTAGCGATTCCTACTCAGACTATAAGGAAAGGACAGAGGTACCATGATGAAGGGTCAAACTAAGAAGTAAGAGATTTATGTGGGCCACTATTAAACTTCTTTATGAAAGAATGGGAAGTCATTAGAAAAGTGGAGTAAGGGACCTCTTAGAGTGAGAAGTCATTAAGTAATGATGTGGACAAACTTGAGAATGCTTTTTTCAAGCTGGATGTTGGTGAACTCGATTATCAAAATTATTAGAACTCATCAGAAAAGGAGAATGGTAAGAAGAAGAAAAAAAAGATAGGCAAATAGATTGTTGAAACGAAGAACAATAGGGAAACAAGTCAATCTATGATGCTGCATAGCCCTCAGTCTACATGGTTATAAAAGGACAAGAAGAAGATCACTGATGAACAAGCTGAGCAGTATTTGCTAGATCAAAATTTCAGGGTCACTTGGAAAGATCAAGCAAGGAAAGGGTTTAACTTGATAAAGCTAAATGCACCCTTCATGAATTCAAAATGGGAGCACATCAAGCTATGCAAGTTCATTGAAGCTGTTTACACTGGGATAAAGTTAGAGGATATTGAGGGCATGATTGTGAATTTCATTAAAGAAGTGGCTAGTAAGGAAATGCAAAGCCATGTAGTGGAGACTGAGCCAACTATGGCAAAAAGTGTAACTGTTTGTGTTGATTTTTTTGAAGGTTGTGCTGGCAAATGATCATATAAGGTAGAATTTTTAGGGGTTGTTAAGGCTGTCACAAGGACAGAGGATGGAACAAAGAATGAGAATGAAACAAATGTTAAATCAGGTGATGGCATAGGCATTTTGGCTAGTAAGGGGAAGAACGAGGAGAAAACACAAGAAGAGGAGGCTCCTACTGCTCAACTAGTGGAAGCTATCTTTTCAAATGCCACTAATTTTTTTGTTTCTAGTCTCTTTGAGGATGATAATGCATTTTTTTCTAAATTTAAGGCAATAAATGATGAGTTTTCTTACTTATGTGATGTGTTTCCTAATGGTAGTGTGCATAGCATGCATAATTTTCATGAGTATATTTAACATTGATTCTGTATCAACACTGCATTTAACCTTGGCACAAAGGAAAATTTTAAAATCTTGCTCATTGCTAATGATGTCAGGCTAGAAGAGCAAAGGTAGTTTGAGCAGTTACTCAATAAAAACTAGAGGGTCTTTGCTTAGACATATGAAGATATGCCAGGGGTCGATAGGTGGATTGTAGAACATAAAATCCTTACCTACCCACATATAAGATAAATGAAACAAAAACTGTAGAAGATGAGACCCAAGTAGGCCCAGTTGGTCATGGAAGAAGTAGCAAAGTAGTTAAATGCCAAATTTTTTGAGGTGGCAAACTGCCTTGAATGGTTAGCCAATATAGTGTCAGTATTAAAGAAGGATGGAAGGATGAAAGAGGATGAAAGAGTGAGGATATGCGTTGATTACAAGGATTTAAATAAGGTATGCCTAAAGAATGACTTCCCTTTATCTCATATTGACATATTGGTTGACAACGCCACTACATATGTTATGTATTCCATCATGGATAGGTTCTCTAGGTACAACGAAAGTCTCATAGCCATCACAAATAAGGTAATGACAACCTTCAACATAGAATGAGGGATGTAATGCTCTAAAGTGATGCCATTTAGGTTGAAGAATGTAATAGCAATATACCAATGAATATTAATGGCCTTGTTGCATGACTTAATCCATAACGAGGTGGCAGTGTATGTGGATGACATGATGGTAAAGTCAGAAATAAAGGAAGGGCATTTCAAGGCTTTAAAGAAGTTCTTGAAAGGAGTAGATGTGTATAATTTTAAGGTTGAATTCAAAGAAATGTATGTTTGGATTTACCTCTAATAAGCTGCTGGGATATGTGATCAGTGAGAAAGGCATTGAAATAGATCTCAATAAGGTGAAGGCAATTCAAGACATGCTCGCACTTAAGATAGAAAAAAAGTTACAAGGTTTGTAGTACATTAGCTAGTTCATTGTGAGATTGACCCCCATCTGTGAACCGATTTTTAAGTTGTTAAGAAAGGATCAATTGGTGGAATGGAATGAATAATGTCAAAAGGCCTTCGAGAAAATAAAAGATTATCTAACTAACCCATCGATATTGAAGCTATTGAGGCCTAAAAATCCATAATAGTGTTTCTAACAGTGGAAAGTGGTTTTTGTACATACGATGTTAGCTCAAGAAGATGAAGTAGGGAATGCGCACATAGTATATTATTATAGCAAGAAGTTATTACCTATTAAAGAGAAGTATAATCAGATAGAGAAGACATGTCTGACACTGGCCTGGGTAATGAAGAAGCTGAGGCATTACTTTCAGTCATATACTATGAATGTGATTTTAAAACTAGACCTAATTAGATACCTACACGAGGCTCCTTTCTTGATAGGAAGATTGGAAAAGTGGTTGATCATGATGACTGAATTTGATATTAAGTATATGGCTAAAAAGGTGATCAAAGAAATGATATATTGAGGTATTTAGCATAACAACCCCTTGAAGAAGGAGAATATGAGCCTCCCTAGTTTCCAAATGAGGGGTTAAGACCAATCAAACCTCTAAGATGAATAGTTTACTTTAGTGGAGTAACATACAAGAAAGTGGCATGGGTAAGGGTAGTTATGATTTTGCCAGAAGAAGAGCTCTTTTCGGTAGCTAAAAGGCTCAACTAGAAGGTGACTAATAATTTGGTTGAGTGTAAATCATATGCATTGGGGCGCGAACTCCTAAAAGAAATAAGGGTCAAAGTAGTAGAATTGTTTGGAGATTCACAATTGGTTATTTCATAGAAAACAGATGCGTAGGAGTTGAAAGAAGAACTCTTGGCCCTGAACCTAGAACATATGAAAGGGTTAATGCATAATTTCCAAAGGATAGATTAATAGATAGTTTCCAAAGGATCACATTTCATCATCTTATAAGAGAAGAAAATGCAATGGCTAATGCCTTGGCCACTTTAGTCTCTGTTTGGGAAGCACCTAAGGTGATGCCCATGAAGCCATTTATGATAGTCTGGTTTGGGACACCATGTTACATGGGTGCAGGAGTGATGCAGGTGTTAATGGAAAATTACCCCAAGTATTTCAATATACAAAAGTACTTAAAAGGCAGCGAATACCCAAAAGGGGTTGAGAAGAAGGATAATGACGTGATTGGGAGGCCGTCTTTCTCAGTCTATGGTGTATGATAGGGTAATACATAAAAGAATGCCTTACAAGTTTTATTTATGATTGGCTAAGAAAGAGGTCAATAAGGTCAGGAAGGAGGTGCTTGCAGAAGCCTGTGGTCCCCACATGAATGAGAAAGTGTTGACAAAAAAGATTTTAAGGCTAGGGTTTTACTAGACTACTATGGAGTATAATTGTACTAAAAAAGTTTGGAGCTGCCACAAATGTCAAATTCATAGTAATCTCAATCATTTATCAATGATCGAGTTATAGAATTTGACCTCGCTTTGGCTATTTGTAGCATGGGGCATAAGTACATTATAGTGGCAATGAACTACTTTTTGAAGTGTGTAGAGGCTGAATCCTTTAGTAAATTGGGGGCAAAGTAGATGGCACGATTTATGAAGAGGAACCTCATATGTTGTTACATTGTGTTACATCATATTATTTTGGATAATAGTGTTTGTTTCCAGGCAAAGGTCAAAGACATGTTGAGAAAATACCGAGTGGCCCACCATAATTCATCACCTTACAGATCGCACCCTAATGGAGTAGTGAAAGCGGTGAATAATAAAGTCAAAAGCATCCCTGCCAAAATGCTTGAGATGTATAAAGACAGGTCTAAGAAATCACCTTTTACTTATGGGATTATCGAAGTACGATAAGGACGTCAATTGGGATGACACCACACTCTTTGGTGTATTAAATGAAGGCCATATTGCCAATTAAGTTGGAAGTGAAGTCTTAATAAGTATTGATTAAATATGATATCCTTGAGTAATAATGGATGAGAAATAGATTTGAACAATTGGCTCTACTAAATGCAACGTGGTTAAAGGCACTATATTACATCCAGTTGTATCAGGCTAAGATGGCCCATACGTTCAATAAAAAGGTTAGGCCCTGTATTATAAAGGTTGATGACCTAGTGTCAAAGGCAGTAAACCACAGACTCAGGATCCCCGAGGTAAATTAGTAGATATGGATGGGAATGAATTTGCCAAGCTAATGAATTTAGATTGGCTCAAGAAGTATTTCGTGAGAGGTATGAGGAAAAGAAAAAAAGCTTATTAAGTCAAAAACTCAAAAAGATGACTTTGGCAAAAATTAAGGCATGAATAAAATAAAAAAGAAAAAAAAGAAAAACTTGCTAAGTTAAAAACTTGAAAGGGCGACTTAGGCAAAATTTAGAGCATAAGAAAAAATAAAATGATTGGCAAGACAGTTGGGAGATAAAAGATGAATGAGCAGAGGACTAAGGCGATAAAGGCCTGACAATTAGACGATCTAATGTGTCAATGTTAAAAGTAGAAGTCATGCATTCAATTAATGTATGATGTGCAAAATACAAGTGATTCATGCTAAACATAATATCAGATGGAAATACATTTGCATAATTAGAGTAAATTCAATCATAAGTGTTTTTGAATTAGAATTAAATATAAGACAAGTTTTCTCTCATAAAAGATCATTGCCTACAGTTTGTTGATGTGATGCCTGTAGCTCTAAAGGTCGTATAACCATGCCATAGAGTCTGCATCATCATCAGGCTGAGGATCTCGAACAATGTAGAAATCATAGATATGGTGACTGGTCCAAATGGTCATAACCTTATCCATGAAGCACTAGGTTAGAGGACCTTTGACAAATGAAGGGAGGAACTAAACCTCAAACTGGGGAGTACTAAATTGATGGCACACACGAGGTAAGTTATAAAATGTGCTTGAAGCTAAAGTAGGAAGGATAACATAGTCTTCATAAGTTTGAAGAGTAATGTGCAATAGGTTCTGCCATGGATAATTCCAACAAATGTTTTGTGACAGTGATGTGGGATATCCACTAAGCCCATTCGGCTCTAGTTATGGTTGGTCTAGTGAAACGACAATTTGAATAATGTTGTCAGTAGTAAAGCCTTAGATCTATAGTCGGGAATAGTCTTACATCTCTTACCGCCATATCTTGAAAAATAAATAAAGAGAAAAAAGAAGGAAGAAAAGAAAAAGGAAAGAAGAAAAGTAATAACAAAATAAAATAAAAAATGCTCATTAAGTTGAAAACCCGAAAGGACGACCTAAGTAAAAATGAGAGCCCCATTGGATTAAAAACCCACGAGGGCAGTCCAGACAAAAGTTAGAACAATGAAAAGAAGAAAATAAAAATTAAGTAAAAGAAAGTTTATCACGAGGAAAGATGTTGTAAGAAAAATTCATACCTGAAGCAGTAGTGGGCTCCACGTGAAGAATCACTGACACCTAATGCTACTCTATCTAATCCCATAATGGTCTTCCCCATAATCATTAGCATGGGGTTTCTCCTGACTCCACTCCTCTAAAAGTGGTAAAATATATAGATCAATCTTACCGTCATTCCTCTTTAGTATATATTCGCCTATAAGAATGGTTGATGCAATGCGAGCCTAAGCTGCTCTAGCATGGGCCCTAGAGGAGAAAAGAGTGATAAAAGGAGTCATGAGGATCTTCTCCTCACCTAATGTGTACCTGGGTACCTCCTCGTTATGCAGGTCAAATAGTTCTACCATCTTCCTAATATGTTGATAATTAAGTTGAGGTAGTACAATTCGATATGCTACTATGACACGATGATCAAGAATAGTGCCAAACTCCTTTAGCAAAGGACATATTTTTGTATCCTTGAAGCGAAAGGTATAGGTAGTGAAGTCCCAAATGTCACAAGTTGTTTATAAGAAATATAGGTCAAGATGAATAAAAAAGAAGTAGCAGAGAGTAAAAAGACCAGCCCATGCTAGGTCGGACCAAACTTGGGGTGAGAGAGACCTTAAAAAGGTTATTGTTTTGTTTGGAGAGTTAAAGGAAGCAAATGAAAAAAAATAGGCTTGAAATGGGCTTTTATAGCAAAAGGGCTAGGCCCATGGGTTATATTGCATCTGACTAAGGCTGTACAACCATCCAACTAGGCTATTTAGCCCTCACGCTATGAAGACGAAACAAGCAACCCTCCTTATGGTTTCTAGTATAGTGATAGCCTAAGCATATATTTTATAAAACATATATGTTAAATAATCAATAACATATTTTCAAAGACACACAATTAATGAAAGAGAGCTAGATTTCTACATTGTTGTATAAAATATCAAAGTTTGATAGAAAATGGAGGTAATGCCACCTCAATTTGTTCTAAAATATTCCAAGCAAACATCCAAAAAATAAGGTTTTCAAATCTCTTAATAAACTGTATGGTTGTGCAAATATATATCAAATGTACTATACTTGATTTAAGAACAAATGACAAATATCCTAACCAACTAAAGGGTGGAGGTCTTAAAACTTAACTGCCTTCCATTATAAAAGGTGTCGCCTTAGAATCCTCGGCTTTGCTAACTATCTTCGTGTAACCATGATCTCTCATTGTTTGGGATAGGGGCTTCATCTATATCTTCACCTTTTCCCTAATCTCACGGTTTTGGCACTAGATCGTCTCCTACAGAAAGCATAAGGGCTAGGACATGTAAGATGCAAAACACACAAACCATGAACCATGAACATGCATACATATATTGTTTTATTTCACTATCCTGAATAGAGCGAGTCTATTAGGTCACAACCTTCTTTTAGGTGACCATCAAATTGACCATGGCCTCTGCTTGGATATAAGGAATTTGCAAAAGGGAAATAGGAAAACATTCTCAAAAGTATAGTTTGTAATGCAATTGAGACATAATAAATGAAAAAAGAAATAAGGCACTTATATAGGTGGTCTCAGCTAGCTCAAAAGCACAAATAGATCAAGTGAACTATAGTGACATCATCAACTTAGTGAATGAAGCCATGTAAGACTCCATCAGACTATCTAGCATAAAGGCCAAAGCACCCATCATATAGGCTCCATGACCTCTAGAGTAGATCCATAAGCTCATTTACGACCCTAAATGAGAGTCGAGCCAGATCCATAACCATAAGGTCTTTAGGATGCCTAGGCAATGCTACCTCAACCTGTATGTTGTAGGGCAATCCCCTTATCAAGTACATAGTATGGAAATACACAGATAGTGCCTCAATCAAAGGAAGGCTCTTTATGAACACACCAATCATTCAGGACTAATGAAAGGACTCTCGTAAAAGATAACAACTCCCAAGACATGTAATGTAGGGCCATAGCTAGCTTTGCACCCTTGAGATCCCTTGCCCATAACAAACTAATGGGCAGATGTTATGGGATAGATTGTTCGTCCAAACCATCATGTTAGTGAAAGATACACTCCCTTTGATACCATTCTTGAATAGAGGGCCCTATCATCAATCAGTGATCCTAGGAGACAATCTCCACCTCCACCACCTATAATGATTAAGTCTCCATAGGACCCCTTTAGTTGAGGTGCAGTTGCAATAAGGACATAAAATTACTATAAATATAAGACCAATAGTACGATAGATAATTATGACTAACATAATGATGTTAATGCATGAAGAATATATAGTCCATAGTGATCATGTTTAGGCAAGCATGTTTGGTAACCACGGGAAAATACTTATAGCTTATACACTCCATTGTGCAAAATGAAGGTAGTCGCCCTCCACACCATTCGCAGGATCCAATCCCTACAACAGGCCCAACTCGATAGCCTGTTTCTGTCATTAAGGAATGATATGAGCATTAAAACAATGAAGTAGGGCCAAAGTATGGAGAACAAAAGAGATCAGCAATACTCACGATCAATACTTTCGAAGCATTGCACATGTAGCCCTAGCCTCGAGAGCCCCAGTCAAGGTAATGGTCGAGGTATGCTAATGCTACAGACCCCTAGTTAAAGCAGTGCAATAAACACAAGTCCTCTAACATAAGCACTAAACATAGCTCCGCCACCCCAGAAGCAATCAAGAACATAAATCTTGATATGGCATATACTAAATAACAATGTTTAAATTGATTGACCTTTTAGGCAGGACTATCATTGGTGACAATAGGAGCATTACTTTGAATGCTCAACCTTGTTATGATCCTACTCCACCTAATAGGGGAACATAGTGAAGGACTCTCCATAAATAATCTCACTAGAGAACTATATAACATACATTGAAGTCAGTAGGTAGAGGAATGCCCATAAACCATAACCCAGTCAGAAAGTGAAGTCCCTAGAGTGATCGTAATCTCACTGACCAAAGGCAAATGAAATATGTGGGTCATATCCATCCACCACTCCACTAATTCATGCACCATCGATAGGTCGATCCTCAGTATCTTGTTAGGTAGCATCTGTAAAAAAAAGTCCAATTCTCGGTCCACTCTTAACAAGTCATGACTCAAAGGTGCAATGTACGACCCTACTTTTAGTAGGACCGCTAAAATGGCCTCTTTTTTAGAAGGAAATGATCCCCTAAAGAGGAAAATAAAAAGACAATAAAATATATGTGTATAGGTCATTTTCCACAATTGTAGCAGCTCACAAAATAAAAGGATAATAAATCCTAGTGTCTGGGGTAAAAAAAATTGGGAACAGAACACCATGAGATTGATAAGTTTGAAGATAATAATGGATTAGTCATATAGGTATGTACCTTTAATTGCTCAGGAATCTTTCTATGAATTAATTTCAAATATCTCTTTATGTAGGTTGTAGAGTGAAACTTAGGACACATAAATCAAGGTAATCATCCAAACTTGAAATAAATTTCACTAAAATAAAAGGGGCAATGCCTAAGCCTACAATGACAAAGTGTACAAAAAAATAAAATAAAATAAAATTGACAAGAAGGAAAAAAGGCACCTACCACTCTTGAAGTGGCTCCTGTAAGGTAATGGTAGAATTGTAAACCATTAGAGTGTCGCTAGCTGGAGGAAAACCCAGAGCAATCATCTTCACAATCACACTTGCTCAAATCCCTACTAGGATCACAGCTGATATAGGATGTAAAAATATGAGAGGTCCTCATTAGGAAACTCCTCCTAAATGTTGAACATCTCATCATGATCAAACTCGACCATGTCGGTCACCTGAAGGAGCTAATGTAGCATAGGAGCTAAGTCTAAAGCCTAGAGAGATAAAGCTTAGGGAGGGAAGATGAATGATGCAAATGAAGATGAATCGCTTTTGGAGACCTTTTATAGTGTCCTCAGGCTATACAACCCTGTTTGGCTGAGTTAGCCCCGGTTGGGCTTGGCAGGGCCAACTCTCTCCTTAGCTTGGCGAGCCTTGCTTCCTCCTTAACCCAAAATATCCCTAGCCAATTTTTGAGCCCAATTATAGCCAAATTACAAAAATACCTCAACTTCTTATCTAGCCCAATTACGATCAAATTTCCAAAATACCTCGAGCTTCTCATTAAGCTTAATTGCAGATAAATTACCAAAATACACCTAATTTCTCATCAAGCCTAATTACGACCAAATTATCAATATACCTTTAGTTTCTCATTAAGTTCAATTATGACAAAATTCCCAAAATGCTCTTAGCTTTCCAAAAGACCATAGAGCTCCTAAATTACCAAAATACCCTCATTCCTTTTAAAACACCTAGAGAATACTGCGAGTTTCTTGATTTAAGTCAGGCCATCAAGATATCCATCAATGATAAAATTGGCCTTTTTAAGACCTCATAAGTATCTTTAAGGAAGATTTCTTTCTCCCGAAGAAAGTAAGACCTAAGGAAGCACTTTAGCATTTAGGCCCTAAGCATGTTACCTTCAAATAAGAACAAACCCTCAGCACAACCAGAAGGGCTACGAGGATATGGATTCAATTTTACTAATGCTAGAGGGGCCTAAATGACACAAGAACTACCCAGAGGGCATCCCTAAGCCAGATTCATTAGCCAAAAAGACTAAAACACCTATGATGATTTACCAAAACATTAGTACCTACTAGAAAACTGTTAGAACCACTTTAGTACCTGCTTGAGAGTTGCTGAAAAGTTACTAAAACATCTGGTAACTACTAAAAAGTTGTCATAACCACTTTAGTACCAACTTGAGAGCTACTAAAAAGTTACCAAAATACCCGGCACCTTTTAGAAAGCTATTAAAACTGCTTTAATACCTACTTTAGAGCTATCGTAAGAGATGTCAAAACACTCGTTATTTGCTAGAAAGCTACTGTAAAAACTTTAGTGTCTACTCGAGGAGGTTCTAAAGACTTGTATCCTTACTAATGTTACATTCTATTCTTTGCTTTATTATGACTTGTTCAAACTATCATTTTTCAAATATTGTTTTCCAAGCACATAAAAGTAAGGAGCAAACTATAAGTATTAGATTTTGGACCTCAGGATGTAAAGCCTAATAATGAAATCACTTAACCAAATCACCCTAATGAAAAAGGGAATTACCCAAATAAAGAGATGAAAAGGCCTTAGAAAAGCCAAAGACTAAGTCTAAACCTAGCCTATGGTTACCGACCAAGTTTTATGGGTTATATAACCCATAAAGTAGGGTTGTATAGCCCTAAAGCAAGGCTATAAAGCCTTATTTAAGGCTATATAGCCTTTTCTAAAACCTAATCTAGAGAATCTTCTGGAAGTGGTCCCCCCTTTTTAATCTTAAGGTTGTACAACCTTGACATAGGGATGTACAACCCATGCTTAGTTGTACATCCCACATGCAAACCCTAATTCTAATACAACATTCTCTTTCTCTATGATTGGATACATCTATGATGCAACCAGAATAATTTTTAGCATTGTGTACCCACCCAACACCTATAAATACCCCATTTTAAAGAGAAAGAGAAAGCTTTTATAAACCCTAATAAAATTCTATAAAAATCTATTCTCAATCACCCCCAAACATAGAAAACCTAAACTTTAACATCACCCACTCTCTCTAAGATAGAATTAGGCCTTTATCTTTACATTTGTTCACTACCCTAAGCATTTTTTGAAGGATAATGAACTTGTTATGTGCTTATGAGGGCAAAGACATCACCAGGACATACCCAAGATCCTTCTTCTCTTATTCTTCCTTCCCCTTTCTTTTTCTTTTTTATTTTTGAAAACCCAGGAATTTAGGGTTTTGCAGCCTTGTTGGTGGGTTGTGAAACCCTTTTCTTAGGTAGTACAATCTTTCTTCATGGCTGTATAACCTAATTTTCCTATAACACAATATAAGACTCTTTTTATGTTCTTTCAGATTTCTTTCTCTTTAAGGTACTTTTTGTGATGATTTATAACTCCAATGACATAATAAAGTGAGTTCTAATGACTTAAGATCTTTATTCACCTTAAAAATGGATTTTTGTTAGTTTTCTAATGACTTTCCTTGCTATTTCTACTTAAAATATGTTTGTACTTTCTTATTTCTTTGATCTTAAAATTATTTTGTTTGGTTCTATTTTTGACACCTTAGGGTAATGATCAAGCGAGGAACTTGAGTTTCCTTTGACCTTGATAGTCCTCTTTATGCTAGAGTTCATGTGTATTCATGTGAATAGTACTTTCAATGCTTTGATTCCTTAGTTTGATGTTGGTATTCTAACTCTAGTAATGTTTTGTTCTGCCCTAAATGTTTTAGTTCTTTATGTGTAAAATGGGGGAGGGTTCAATGACCTAAGGATCTCAATTGGTTGAATCCTTGCTTTAGGCTAAGCAATACCCTTCAAATGTCTAGCCTTGTATATGTTAATCTCATATCCTTATTCATGATTCATGCATTTTTTATTATGTGTGTTACAAGTTGTACAATATAGTGTGTGATATATTAGTCAATATGGACTCTGATACATGTTAGGAAACTTTGACAATGGTGACCACCATGGACATTATTTACCTTCCTTTACTTAATTTAATTTCTCTTTACTTATTTGTTTAAATTTTTTTAAGGCAAAGGAAGGACAAGAAGCATAATGTGGTATACTGTATAAGCCAAACCCCTAATGATGCCCAAATCAACCATGCCACCATGAAAAAGAACTTTGGTCTATAGTTGATGTTTTTGACAAGTTTAGATAGTATTTAATTAGTTCTAAAGTAATTATTTATATTGACCATGCAACCATTCGATAGCTGCTTGAAAAAAAGGATGTAAAACAAAAGCTTATATGATGGATTCTATTGTTATAAGAATTTGATTTAGAAATTAGAGATAAGAAGGGGTCATGCAATCATTAGTGAAGGAGGCTCACACTTTTATAATTGATAATTTGAGGCTTTATTGAAGAAGTATAGGGTAAACCATAAGATAGCAACACCTTACCATCCCCAAACAAGTGGTCAAGTGGAGGTATCCAATAAGGCTATCAAGAAAATCTTACAGAAGATCATCAATTCCTCAAGAATAGATTGGTCACTAAAGCTTTCCAACACCCTTTGGGCTTATTGCATAGCCTACAAAACTTCAATTAGTATCACCCCTTATCACTTGGCATTTAGGAAGGTTTGTCATTTGCTGGTTGAAATAAAGCAGAGTTATTAGGCTATAAAATTTTTGAACTTTGATTTGCATCTTACCAGTGAAAAGAGAAATCTTTAACTCAATGAACTTGAGTCCCTTCATCTTCAAGCTTATAAGAGCAATCATATCTATAAAGAGAAGACTAAACAATGGCATGATAGTTATATCCTATGTAAGGAATTTAACAAAGGTAAAAATGTACTCCTATTCAACTCGAGGTTGTGGCTCTTTTTAAGTAAACTTAAATCTCAATGGCAAGTCCATTCATCAAAATAAAAATCTATCCTCATGGTGCCATTGAAATTGCAAACTCTAAGATTGAAATCTTTAAGGTTAACGGATAACACTTAAAGCCATATGTTGGCCTAGGGCACTAAGAAGGGGGGTTGAATTGGTAGTTGATTAAAAATTAAAATGAAAGATAAATGTGTTAAGAAGTTGTGAAGGAGAAGAGATAAATTAACATAAGTGTTTATAGTGGTTCAGGTGTCAACAAACCTCACATCCACTCCCTAATTTTCTACAATTGGGTGTTTTACTCAATTCAACTAGTGTTCTAAGCTCACGCTAAATTTTTACAACTTGTGTTTATGACTCACATAAGAAACCTTACACCTTGTGTTTTCTAGGCTCACACAAAAACCTCTCACATCTGTTTTGTAGGCTCACACTAAACCTCTCACAAGAGTTCTTACCCTAGGCTCACTCACAACTCTTTACAATGGTGTTTATTGCTAACATCCAACAATTAACTCAACATACTTGAGAATGAAAGATTGAGTAGTAAATTGGTAAGAGTTTGGTTACAAATTAATGAATTCTCTTTGATTTACATATATTTGGTAGAGTATTTATAGCTCATATCCACCAAAGAGGCATTAGTCTAAAACTATCAATAAATCTCTAAGATGGGCTAGGTGGGTTTAGCATTAAATGCTTATCAGGCAAATTTCATAGTCGCTACTACCATTTCATTATTGCGAATTTCTAATTTCTATTGAGGTATCAAAAATAATGGTATAAAGCCTGATTTGAGTCAACGACTAGTCCACATGTCAGTTATCTAGTGGTTGTCTAGTAAAATATAGTCATTGCATTCTAACAACTATCAAAAATTACGATCACAAGATAACTATGTCTTAGGCGCGACTGAAATCGTGAATTTACGATCACAAGATAACTATGTCTTGGGCGTGACTGAAACCGTGAATTTCTCTATTTGGTAAGAAAGCTACAACTCCTTGAGTCGCGGTTACTACCTAATATTCACCCTCATGATTTTTGATATTCAATATATACCTAGGACACTTGGCATGCTGTGGTTGTGGCTTTGGTTCCCTCTTTTATCATTATGAAAGTTGTGGTTGCGAGTCTAGATGTGACACGCATTGTGAATTCCTCTGTGATTTAAGGTCACTTTCTTTGGTAGGTCATAACGGTGAATTTGTCCATGAATTCCTCTAGTCTAGCTTCATCCGTCCTTATGGATGATTCATGGTCATGATTTAGAATTTACACACCATAAATTTAGATGAACTTTACAAGTATGGAGATTTTGAATTCCATCAAACTTCTAATGAAAAAACTAACTTATAATCTATAAAACAACACTAAATAAAAGTATTAGTACTGATCAATCTTTATTGTCAAGATCAAAAGAGGTTTATGACTTAGGTTAAACCAACCTAGTCCAACAATCTCACTCTTTTTTATTTTGACAACTTAGATTGATCTTAAGAGAAAATAAATGCATGAGTTGTTAAGTTGGGATGGTGAATGATTTAATGAATACTTAAAAATTTCAAGGTAATGATCAAGTAAAATTGTAAGTATGAAAGATAAACAATACTCCCCCTTAACTTATACTTTGCTCTTGCAAACTATTTTTTCCATACAATTCTCTCCCCTTTTGGAAAGATAAAAAAGAGGGTGAATGGAGAAGATCAAATAACATGCATAAAGATGAGATAAAGTGATCATAAGGAGCAAATATTAAGTCATAAAATCATAAAAATTGCAATAGCATATTTAACTCATATAATCATAAAAATTGCAATCACATATAGCATAGGAAATAAACAATTTCAAATTCAAACACTTTTATTCATTAATTAGGTGTGGGTCAACAACTATACATCAAAGATTTAAACAAAGAAAAGAAATTAAACTAGTCTAGAAGATTATAGAATAGTCAACATCTCTAGATTCATCTTGCTCTTCATTGTCGCCTTCTTCTTTAGCTTCGTCTCCATCTTCAACCTCTAGGTTGTCGTCCTCCTTTGGTGTGTCTTTATATTCGATGAAATCAAGAAGATGGCAGGGAGGAACACCTATCTACTCTTGCAAGTCCACCATGTCACTATGGAGGTGGGAAATGAGAAGAAACTGTATCTTCAACATTCTCATCACCTTATCTAGCTTTCGGTTGATGGTGGTAAGAGAAAATTTTGTCTTAGATTTTAGTTGAAGAGGTGGACTAGTATTGCTCCTTTTTCAATGACAAACCTTTTTTCTTTTGGAGGCTTAGAAAGTTTATAGCTTTTTGGCCCTAAAAGCACCCAAAGTATAGGAATAGGAGTTCGGGTGAATGGCTTTGGCATTGATAAGGTAAGTGAGGGTCCAAAAAATTTTAGGAAGGAAGGAGTTTCTTAGTGAGGAATTTTTCATTTTCCTCATTAAAAGCACTAATAAATCTATAGATGGCAGTTACATGGGAGGGAAGGAGAAATTGGCTCTTAGGTTTAGTGCTCATGTGGAACAATTGATCTACAAGATAGCGAACGAATTGGATAGGTTTATTTTTCATAAGACAAAAAAGGAAAGCAAGGTCTTTTTGAGATACTTTTTCATTGCCATCACCTTTAACGTTAATAGAAAAAGTGATGATATGATGAAGTAAACAAAAAAAGAAGGATTTCGATGTATTTGGCTAAAAAAGTTTTGGGATCATACTTGGTCTCGATTGAAACTTTAGACTAAAATTCAGAGTAAATAACATCAAGTGCAGAGATAATGAATGGAATGTTATCTCTTACTTGAAGATGAAAGAGGTTGGATAATTGTTCAAAAGTGATAAAATAAGGATCCCCAAAAGCTTAAAAAATTATCCCATATTGTCTGATGCGGGATTCGGCTTTGCGACTAACAGTTACAGTACACATGAATTCTCTCACGATCTCTTCATATCCAGGTTCATCATGAAAGATGAATTTGTTCCATCCCAAGTTGGAGAGAAACGTGTGAATCTCGTCATTGATCCCTATAGACTTTAGAAGGAAAGTGGAGGGGATTTTGTTTGGAAGGATAATTTTGGAGGCATTAACTTTATAGAGATCCTTATCTTCTTTTGTAATCCCTTTCATTTGATGCAGTGTTGGTGGTGCAGAGGGTTGGGTTACTGCCTTGCCCTTCTTTTCTCTTAAAGCTTTCGTAGGAGCCATTGGGAAGAGTAGAAAGATTTAGAGAAGTTTGAGAGTAGGAGAGAAGATATATAATTTGGTGTAGGATGTAGTGATGAAAATCATTATTTTGGGGGTTTATATAGCTATAGAAAAGGTGTATAACCGACTAGAAATGGTTAGAATGTGAATCATTAAAGGTTGAAAATGGTTGGCAGTCAAATAAAATTAATGTGAGGCAGTTACTAGAATTTGCAACTGTGAATTGAAAATCGCAAAGGCTAATTTTGAAATATGTGAGCAACTGACAAAAAATCCTCAGGAATCGATGTGTACAACTGTAAAAAAAATTTAAAATTTTGACTGAATTCATAGTGGAGAGCAAATTTTGCAACCATGATTGATTGTTGTCAATCGAGTAAAATGAACTTATAATTTGTGATCATGAATCAAGGATAGCGACCACGAAAGCAAGAACTATAATAATGAAAAAGCAAAATTTGACATTTCAAGTTGTGATCCACTTAATATACTGATGCAAATTGACATAAAAAAAGCACAATTGCACTTATAATAAAGACATCCAATGATAAATATCACATATTACCAAACATATAGCAATCAAACAATCAAACTTCTTCACTTTAGGGAGCTTCCAACAAGCATTCCCAATTCTCTTAATGAAGTTCAACCTTTCTTCATTTACAGGTTTAGTGAAAATATTTACAAGTTGATCATTTATGTTTATAAATTCTAACACAGCATTACCATTTTAGACATGGTCTCTAAGAAAATGATGCCTAATATCTATGTGTTTGCTTCTAGAGTGTTGGATGGGATTCTTAGAGAGATTAATCGCACCGATGTTGTCACATTTGATAGGAAGGTGATAAACAACTTTGTCGTAATCCTTTAATTATTGTTTCATCTAAAGCATTTGGGTACAACAACAACCTGCAACTACATACTCAGCTTCTTCTATGGATAAGGCAACTAAAACTTGCTTCTTGCTAAACCAAGACACTAAGCTTTCTCTTATAAATTGGCAAGTTTCAGAAGTGCTCTTCCTATCTAATAGACTACCAGCGTAATCCACATCCGAGTATTTTATAGGACTAAAAGATGAATTTTTAGGATAACATAAACCTAAGTGTAATGTACCATGCAAATATTTAAAAATCCTTTTGACAGTATTTAAATAAGATTTTTTAGGATAGGATTGAAATCTAGAACACATATATACACTAAATATAATATCAGGTCTAAAAGTAGTAAGATATAGTAAAGAACTAAACATACCTTGATATCTTTTCATCAACTGTCTTACCCAATTCATCTTTGTTCAATTTGATGGTACCACTCATGGGTGTTTTTGCTACTTTGCATCCATCCATGCAAAATTTCTTAAGTATGTCCTTTGTGTATTTGGCTTGGTTGATGAAGACCCCTTTTTTGGTTTGCTTGATTTGTAGACCAAGGAAAAACTTAAGCTCTCCCATCATGCTCATCTTGAATTCCCTAGTCATACACTTAGCAAAATCCTCACAAAAATATTCATTAGTAGAACCAAAAATGATATCATTAACATAGATTTGTACTACTAGTGCATCATGTTTGTGCCTTTTACAAATAAAGTTGTGTCCGCCTTTCCCTTTTCAAAATCATTTTTCAAAATAAATGAACTAAGCTTTTCATACCAAGCTCTTGGAGCTTGTTTCAACCCATATAAGGCTTTATTCAATTTAAAAACATAATTTGGAAAACTATGTGATTCAAAACCAGAAGGTTGTTCAACATAAACTTTCACCTCAATAACTCTATTTAGAAAAGCACTTTTGACATGCATTTGGAAAAGTTTGAAATTCATATGGCATGCATAAGCTAAAAGAATCCTAATGACCTATAACCTTGCAACTGGGGCATAGGTTTCATCATAGTCTATGCCTTCCTCTTGGTTGTAAGCTTTTGCAACTAATCTAGCCTTATACTTAGTAATGAATCCTTGTTCATCTAACTTGTTGCTAAACACTTATTTGCAACGTATAATTGGATGTTCCTTGGGCCTAGAAACAAGTTCTCATACATTTTTTCTCTTAAATTGGTTGAGTTCCTCTTGCATAGCAATCACCCAACTTTCATCATCAATAGCTTTATCTATAGATTTTGGCTCGAATTGATAAATAAAAGCAAGATTATTATCTAAAAGGTTGCATTAAGATATAGTACTTACACCCTTTAAAGTATCACCAATGATTAAATCTTTGGGGTGATGCTTGGAGAATCTCCAATCTTTGGGTAGATCTTGATTTAGCAATGCTTGTTATTGATGCTGAGGATCCTTGTCTACTCTTAATGACTCGTCCTCATCTTATCTTTGTCTTCCTCTCTTGTAGTATGTTTCAATTCCAAATTTTCAAACCTACAAGATCATCAATAAAAGTACCTTTCCCAAGTTTAAGTTTACTAGATTCATCAAATATAACATGCATAGACTATTCTAAAACCATTGAACTTTTATTAAAGACTCTATAGGCCTTGCTAGAGGTGGAATACCTTAAGAATATACCTTCATTAGTTTTTGAGTCAAATTTCCAAATATTGTCCTTGGTATTCAATATAAAGCACTTGCATCCAAATACTCTTATATATGATATCTTGGATTTTCTACTATTTCATAGCTCATAAAATGTTTTACTTGCATCTAAAAACTCTATTTGCAATATAACACGAAGTATTAATGGCTTATGCCCAAAAGTAATTTCGCAAAGAATATTCATTAAGCATAGTTCTAGCCATCTCTACTAGTATTATATTTTCCCTCTCTACAACACCATTTTGTTGTGGTATTCTAGGAGATGAAAAATTGTGAAAAATCTCATTCTCTTAGCAATAAGATTCAAAATACTCATTTTGAAATTCCATTCCATGGTTTCTTTTTATATAAGAACTAAAGTAACCCTTTTCATTTTGAATTATTTTTGCAAAATTTTTAAAAGCATCAAAGGTATCATACTTATGAGCTAGAAAGAACACCCAAGTAAACCTAGAGTAATCATCAATTAGGACTAGTGCATAATGTTTTCCACCTAAACTAGCACTCTTTGTAGGTCATATCAAGTCCATATGAAACAATTAAAAGAGTCTAAATGAACTTACAAAATTTTTGGCTTGAAAGGAAGATTAATGTTGCTTCCCTATTTGGCAAGGACCATATGTCTTATCTTTTGAGAATCTTAGCTTTAGAAGGCCTTCCATTAACTTTCTTTTTGATAAGCTTTGTAAGAGCTCCATGCTAGCATGCCTAAGTCTTTTATGCCATAGCCAAGCTTCATTACTAAGTGACATAAGACACTTAAAAGATTGGTTAGCCAATTTGTCTAAGTCAATTAGATAGGTATTGTCTTTCCTTTCACCCTTGAAAACAACCTTTTTATCCACTAATGTGGTAACTCGACATTCTTTAGGGTCAAAGGTGACTTTATTACCTTTGTCACACAATTGCATTACACTAAGCAAATTATGTTGCAAGCCATCAACTAACAAAACATCATTAATTATAGAGCAACCATTCTTACCAATGGTTCCAATGCCAATTACCTTACCCTTGACATTGTTACCAAATGTGACATTACCACCTTCTTTTTCCTTTAGTGCCATAAATATCTTCCTATTACCCATCATGTGTTTTGAGCATCCACTATCCACATGCCAATCGTTTGATCCATTGGTGGTAGCCAAACACCCCTACATAACACAAATAAATAATATTTTCTTTAGTACCCAAACATACTTGGGTCCAAAGGGGTTAGGCTTTGAAGGATCCTCTAATTTGAGGTATGCCTTCCTAATATAACAATAAACATTAATGTATCCATATCTCATACAATAATGGCATTTGAGTTTATACTTATATGTCTTTCTCCTGTGTAATGTCTTGGCATGAGTGAGGGATTTTCTCATACCTATGTGATCTGTGTAAGAACATGAGCAAGCATGTATGGGTGTAGATGTGAATTTTTTGTGTGTTTTATGATTAACATGCTTCTTATTGTACATGTAAGCATGATTAGCCTTTTTAGAAATAGGCTTTAAGCCTTATTGCACTTTCCCTTTGCCCTTAGGCATTGGGAGTTTCATGCTATGGGCACTCTTCTTTCCAACAACCTCAATATTTGAAGTTTGAGATGTTGAGGCTCCAATGAATGTAGTATGTGTAGGTGTGGAGGTTGAGGCTTCATTGAAGCTTAGACCATGTTTAATCAAGGGAGACCTTTGTGATATTATAAGTGTATCCAAAGCTTCCTTACCCTTATGAAATTTAGATATAGAGATTCTAAGCTCAATGACTTTTACTTATAAAGAGTTATTCTCTTTTCTTAATGAAGCTAGTGATGAAGATGATTTGGAAAGATTTTCCATAGATTTTTTGAGTTCTTCATTTAAAGTCCTCAATTCACTTGCAAGGCTATTAAGGGATTTGTAATCATCCTTTAATTTTGTGCACTTTCTCCTATAAGTCTTCATTTGTAACTTATATTTCGCATATTTCATTGTGAGAGCTTCTAAAATCTCATCATCTACACCATCTAAATCATCATATTTAGAATTAGAATGATATGAAGTGCTTAGCTCATTAGGAGAGTTCTTTTAAGCCATGAAGCATATGTTAGCAATCTCATATTCTTTATCATCTTCACTTGAGCTATCATCCCAAGTGGCTTTAAAGCTCTTCCTCTTCTCTTTGTCCCTTTTGTTCTTCTTCTTTAGCTTGGGGCAATCACACTTAATGTCACCTTGCTTGCCATGCTTATAGCAAGTGACATCGATTGATCTCTCTTTGGGATTACAAGTTGTTTTCTTGAAGTTGCTTTTTTTTTTTCCTTCTTCTAGTCAGCTCCTTGGTTCTTCTATAGAGCATTGTAAGTTTCTCCTCCTCCTTGTCAATCTCCTCTTCACTTGAGGTTATTTCTACCCTTTTCCATTGAAGATGATTTGAGTGCCAATGTTTTCCTTTGTTGCTTTTCATATTTTTCTCCTTGGCCCCTCATTTTCTTCATTTCCTCATCTTTCTTTAAGGTTAACTCATGAGTCAAGAGTTTGCCTATCAAAACATCCATTGGCACCTTCCCTATTTTTGGGTTGTACTCTTGGATACTACGTACTCTAGCACCAATTTTCTCAAGAGGTAAAGACTTTAGAATTTCGGAGTTTACCTCATGATTTGTGAGAACCCTACCAAACTTCTTCATGTTAGTGACAATAGCTATGAGCTGATTTGTCATATCTGTTATGCTCTCATCCTCCTTCATCATGAATAACTCCCATTTTGTCACGTACATCTCAAGTCGACTTGATTTCACCAAGGTGGTGCCCTTATGATAGTTCTCTAATGCTTTCCAAATGCCATAAGCAGTTTGGCAATGTTGTCCCCTTCCAATTTATTCTTTTGAGAAAGAACTTAGAAGGATTGTCATGGTTCTTTTGTTTTTGCCATTGGATCTTTTGTGTGGTTCAACCCATTCTTCTCTATGGATTAGCTTTTCACTCTCATCTACCACTTTAGTGGGTGGCTTCCATTCTTTAGCAACAACATCTCATAGATCCACCACATCAGTGTCTATATAGATCTCCATCCTATACTTCTAATGAGTATAGTATACTCCATCAAAATAAGGCTTGAGGTGTGTGTGGATTCCTTCTTGTGCCATTGATTTTACTCACTCAATTAAGGTTTTTAGTGAGGCTTAGCTATGATACCACTTGTTGAACTAGGGCACCAATAAGAGGGGTTGAATTGGTGGTTGATTAACAATTAAAATGAAAGATAAATGTTTTTATGAAGTTGTAAAGGAGAAGAGAGAAATTAACACAAGTGTTTATAGTGGTTCAGGTGTTAACAAAAACTACGTCCACTCCTTAATTCTCTAAAATTGATGTTTTACTCAACTCCACTAGTGTTTCCAAGCTCACATCAAACTTTTACAACTTGTGTTTATGGTTCACACAAGAAATCGTACACATTATATTTTCTAGACTCACACAAAAACCTTTCACAAGTGTTTTGGTAAGATCACACTAAAACCTCTTATAAGAGTTTTTACTCTAGGCTCACTTATAACCTCTTTACAATGGTGTTTATTGCTCACACCAAATAATCAACTACACATAATGAGAATGAAAGATTAAGTAGTAAATTGGCAAGAGTTTGGTTACAAATTAATGAATTCTCTTTGATTTACATATGTTTGGTGGAGTATTTATAGCTCATATCCACTAAAGAGACGTTGGTCTAAAACTATCAACAAATCTCTAAGATGTGCTAGGTAGATTTAGCATTAAAATGCTTGTCAGGTGGAATCCACGGTCACTACTACCATTTCACAGTCGCAAATTTTCAATTTCAATTAAGAAACTGAAAATTATGGCGAAAAGCCCCATTTGAGTCTAACGACTAGTCCATGTGTTAGTTGTCCATTGATTGTCTAGTAAAATATAGTTGTTGCATTCTAACAACTGTCAAAAATCACAGTCACGATATAACTATGTGTTGGGAGCGATGAGACTGTGAATTCCTCTGTTTGGTGAGAAAGCCACAACTCCTTGAGTTATTGTCGCTACCTAATATTCGCCCTCATAATTTTTTATCTTCAACGGATACCTAAGACACTTGGCATGTTGCTGTTGTGGCTTTGGTTCCCTCTTTTCTTATAATGAAAGTCGTTATTATGAATCTAGATGCGACACCCACCGCGAATTCCTCTTTGACTTAAGCTCACTTTTTGTAGCTAGGTCGCGATGATGAATTCACTTACAAATTCCTCTGGTCTAGCTTCATCCGTCCTTATGGTTGATTTGCGATCGTGATTTTTAACTTCATTCCTCTGGTCGCTACCAATATGTAGCCTTCGCGATTTTTGACTTCCAACGGCTTCCTAGGACACTTGTCAAGCTCTGATTGCGAACATCTTTCCGTTGTGAAGCTTTTTGTAATTTGCGGTCTCGACTCCGATGCGACACAGACCCCGAATTCGTCTGTCATTTTTGGTTTGCTTCATTTTACTTGTTTGCGGCTGAGAATGACTCAGCGATTTAGCCTGTCTTATTTTTGGAAAGTCTTCTCAAGAGTCGCAGTCGCGAATCCTTGATTGCAGTTGCGAGACACTTTGGAGTTAAAAAGATTTTCTTCCAACTTAACTAGAGAGACTTATTTTTCTGCAAAATCAACACTTAATAAAAATATTAGTAATGATCAATCTCCTTGTCAAAATCAAAAGAGGTTCTAAACTTAAGATTAACTATCCTAGTCCAACAAGTCCTTAATATAGATAAGAATATGGACAACTAAATTCCTTGATATTATTTGTCATCTATTATGTAACTGATGAGTAGGAATTGAAGGAGGAGCAACTAAGCCTGTACTTGGAACATTTGAGGAGGTTGATGCATAACTTTTAGAGAATCATATTTCACCACTTTTCATAAGAGGAAAATGCTTTGATGAACACCTTTACATCCATGGTTTCTGTTTAGGATGGGTTGAGGAAGATGCAGATGAAATCACCACTTTACAACCATGTTTCTATTTATGATGGGTTGAGGAAGATGCAGATGAAATCACCACTTACTTTATAGATTATTATACCCTATTATATTGAAAAAGGAATGACATATGTTTGGTAGAAAACCATCCATGGTATTATGACATGAAAAAATACCTAAAAAGTGGAAGTAAGCATAAGGGGCTAAAAATAATTAAAGGGATGTGATTAGGAGATTGACATCAAAGTTCATAGTCTACGATGATATGGTGTATAAAAGAATGCCTAATGGAGTTCACTCGAAGTACTTGATAGAAGAAGAGGTAAAGGAGGTTATGAAAGAGGTGCATGCGGGAATGTATGGTCCCTACATCAACAGGAAAGCATTGGTCAGGAAAATTCAGACGATGAGTTATTACTGGACCACTATAGAGTAGGATTGCATTTGGGTGGCTCAAAGTTGTCACAATCTTCAGATTCATGGCTGTTTCAATCACCTAGCTTTATGAAATTATATAATTTGACGTCGCCTTGGCATTCATAACTTGTGTTATTGATATAATCAAAGAAATTAGATCAACTTCTATAAGGGGGCATAAGTACATTATAGTAGTAGTTGATTACTACTTTAAGTGGGTAGAAATCGAATCTTTTAGCAAGCTAGGGGTAAAGCAAGTGGCTCAATTCATATAAATGAATCTCATTTGTTGTTATTGTGTCCCACACAACTTCATGATAGATAATGGAGTACACTTTTTTGGCAGAAGTCAACATAATCATGGAAAAGTACAGGATAACCCATCATAAGTCATCACCTTATAAGCCACAAGCCAACGAAGCAAAAGAGACTGCTAATAAGAATGTTAATAATATCTTTACTAAAATGGTGAAACCTATAAGTATTGGTTGTTTAGTCTTATAATTCTAGTATTTGATACGTTATTCCCATCTAAATTTATGAAGTAAAGCTTAATTTATGCCGTAAATGAAACCTCATTGAAGATATTTTATGTTTATAGGTAAAGAATCAATAAAAGAAAAATAAAGGAAGAAAAAGACATGGTCATGCCTTAATAAGGGTCATCAAGAATCAAAGGGATGCATGACCATGTTCCGTAGCATATGGTCATGTCTTCATTAGAAAAAAGAAGTTGATGAGAACAAAAATATATGACATGGCCATGCACATGTAAGGAAATTCGCCGGCAGCTATCGCAAAATGTCACGACCATATGCATGGCTATACGCATCATTAAATCAAAACTGCAACTCATACTCGAAGGAGATTCATTTTCCTTTTATAGGCATTCAAGCTTCCTTATTTAAGTGGATGTATAAAGGACCACTTAAGGAGGAAAGGTAGTATGAGGGGATACCAAAAGGAAAAGATTATTGTTCAAGCTAGGGCTACATCAATATTTTAGAGAAAGAAGGTGCAAGAATTCAAGCAATAAAAAAGAAGCTCATGGTTATTCTTGGAAAAGTTTTTATTTCTTTTTTCTTTTTATTTAACCATGAGCTAAACTTTTATTTACTAGGGTTATAATATTGTATAACTTTCTTTGGAATTTCTTAATCTAAATCTATCTGGTTTCTTGCATCATTGGTACTAATAATTGTTAAGTCTTTCTTGTTTAATCAATTGGCTATTGATTATTTTAGTTTTATGAATTGACAATCAAGAGGTGCTTTTCATGAAATGGAGCTTTCAACAATTCTCTTGCTTTATTATTGAGTTGAGAAACCTTAATAAACCATTGTTATGTTTAGCATATTGAATTAAGAAGCAATTGTATGATGTTCGACTATTGAGTTGAGGAACCTTTAGCTAACATATTCTTGCATGTCAATTTCTACTCGAAAGGGATTAATTCACCACCTTAGTGACTTGATAGTAGTACTTATTACATGAACCAATTAGATAAGGTTTATGGATCCAATAGAAGGTTATCAAGTGAAGTTAAACCCTTAGTTATTCTTATCCATTGATTATCTTTCATCTTTATTAGTATTTTACTTTGCTTTATTTATTTACAATTACAATTACCTTCTACTATTGATTCTCTAGATAATATATAATACAAGATACATAGTGCCTAAACTCTATCCCCATGGGAATGATATACGCACTTGCATAGTACATTTTATTACTTTTGACCTGTGTACTTGTAACTTAGGGATTTTTATATAGCACACACCTATCATTAAATTTTTGGCACTATTATCAAGTATTGACAACTTTAATACTAAGTTATTATTTCTATCTTACTTTAGAATTGTAATTTCTATTTTAACCTTATTCCCTATCTCTTTGTTTTAGGTGCATGATTAGAACTTAAAATCAATAGATTGAAGAAGATTTACTTCCTCTTGATCTGAAAATATAACATACACTAAATCAAAGAAGGTGAGGACAATAACATAATTAAGCAATGGCAAATCAAGGAGACTGCACTTTAAAGGATTTTGCAACATAACCTCTCAGGGGACTACAACCGACTATTAATCGATCGACTATTGCAACAAACACCTTTGAGATTTAGTCGGCTTTCATCTAGATGCTCACAAATATTCTATAGTTCTATGGCCTCTCCCATGAAGATCCTAATGCTCGTATAACAAACTTCCTAGAGATTTGTGACACATTTAGCCAAAATGGGATGTCTAAAGATGTGGTGAGATCATGCCTTTTTATATTCACTCTAAAGGACAAGGCAAAGGCATGGATCAATTCATTGGAACCTAGGAGTACAATTACTTGGGATCAACTTTCTCAAGCATTTTTAGGTACATACTTTCCTCCATCTAAGTCAACTAGGCTAAGAAATAAGAACACTAATTTTAGCCAATTTGATGAAGAGATATTAAATGAAGCTTAGGAATGATTCAAGTACTCTTTAGGCAAATCAAGATCACTATAAATTTAGCAGCTAACGGATCTGTAACGACCATTTTCATTTGACAGACCTCATATTGCTCTGATACCAATCACTATAATGATCATTTTCATTTACAAAACTCATATCATTCATGTCCATAATACATGTGCATAAAGGTTTTATCCATCCTTCACACACAATCCAACATGTATTTTCATGTACATATATGTTGACTAATGTCATGACACAAGAAGAGAGACAGTTGGAATTTAGTCGACGACTTGTGGTCCATGTGTCTCAATGCAAATCTCTAAGCACCAAAGTGTCCAATCCCTATTCTTCAGTATCAGATTTAGTATCTAAAAAAAAATATTTGTGATTTGGTGAGTCCCAACTCAGTAAATAAAAACAATAATCAAATTCTCATGACATAACCCATAATCAAATATCATCAAGATACATTGCAAGTATAACAGTTGACTATGCAAGTGCAAATGCAATTGCTTTGTTTTTATCGTGACCGTGCAAGGCAAACACTGCTCTCAGGCAATTCATGTGATTCACGTAACATATGATTTGGGACCTATTGGTCCATCTTCCACGTGATTTGCAAGTGTTTTGGCAAGCTAGTCACAACGCCTTTTTAATTCCATGTGCAAGTGCTTGTTCACAAATGATATGCCAAATAATCGTTAAGAGCATTTGATTCTCACTTGGCTTGTATTCCCATATAACATGTAACAATTCATTCTCACTTGACTTGGACATAATCATATCATACAATTATCACATACACCCATTGAATCCAATTATGGTTTTTACTCACCTTTTGATGTGACCAACCTTTACGGTATATTTGGTTCTCTCTCTTAGGAATTCCTCAAAGTGTTGAGATCCTAAAATATGATACATACATGGTTACAAGTATGACAAAATGATTATGATTGCTAGATATACAATTATGGCATGATTCATACAAGTGGATCTAGTGTTTATACATATTTTTCTTATATGGCAGCCTGAGCTCGCTGTACTCTCATAGTAATACTCTAGATATACTTATCCAAATGACTTGATTCTTTTTTTCAAATAAACTAAACACATAATGCAACAACATATTCAAATTTAAGGCTAATAACATACACATAGAAAATGTAGTGAATTTTTACATTTGTCCCTATTGCACTGTCCTTTTAGTCTGATTATGTCTTACTCTCTTTGGTGTATCTCAAATTGTACATGTCCAATTGCAATAACAATAAACCATCAATTGTAAAACATATGAAGGAACATTTTTCATGTTTTACTCATTGTCTAATTCAGTCTATAAGGTCACCAAAACAAAGGACCAATCTCAAGGTGAGCAGATTTGTAACGTGTTGACAAACAGTCATGATGAAGGGATAGTACCATAACAACCATGCTGGATTTGGCAATGATATTTCACAACCATGTAGATCAAACATAAAGCTTTAAAGTTTAGACCACCATCAAATTCTAAATCTATGGCCATCAAATTCTTGGAAAACAGATTCAAAAGAAAGGTAAGGTTTCATCCGGGTACAGAGTCAGTCCCAATCAATGAGCCATAACTCTTTCCACATAAAAAATCAATCAAAATTGGTTTGAAGGTATTTATAGGGGATAAAAACCTACAAATTTCATGTTTTTCACTTTGTCAAAATCAGAATATAAGGCCATCAAAATATAAGAAAACAGAAGACTAAGATCATCTTGGTTCGTATGTGACCCAGCCCTTCTGAAGAAGCCATATCTCCTCATACACACAAAATCAAGCAAAACTATTTCATAGGCATTTAGATGAGACATAAAGCTACAACTTTTGTATTTTTTCACTTTCCCTAATTCCTCTTCTATGGTTATGAAATCGTGGGTGCAAAATTCTGCTCTAATAGCAAAACCAACAGAATCAGCTCTTGTTCTCTTGGATTACAACTTCTATCCAAGAGATCTACCTCAATTACTCCATAATTCTCCCTAACCATGCATGATTAATATGTCATTAATTTCAGTTGAGAAGAAGATAAATTAATTACCTACTGTCCCATAATCGAAAAACCTTAGGCAGCTCACTTTTCTCCCTCTCTTCTTCTTCTTCTTCTTCTTCTTCTTCTTTCTTTCTTTTCTTTCTCCTCTCTTACCAGACCCTAATGGTTTGTATTCTTATGTTAAATAAAACAAAAGATTGGGGGCTGGTTTCCTATTGGTTGAAAGTTAAAAGTTTTGCTTCTAGTCCCTATTCTTCACTCCTTAAGCACTTCCATCCATTTTCTAATTCCTAGATGCTCCTTATACTTTTAATTAAGCTCTAAAACACCATTATTTATGATACTATAGCATGCACACAACATAAAATAATTTGTCATACAACTATACAAACACTACAGATATGTTCAAGTATCCCCAAATGTAATGGTGAAAGTGTCATTGTCATACTTTTACAATTCAATTGTCTAAATGATTTTTTATCCAATGCATATGTTCATGTGGGTTTCATATCACTTATGCAATGAATATATTCATGTGATAATGCGAATGAATGTGGATAGGTATGTTACATTTCTTCCCTTCTTATAGAGTATTTCATCCTCAAAATTCAATACTTGTAAACAAATGCGGATATTGTCATTTAATGTTCTCTTCGGTTTCCCCATGTTACATCTTCTTGTGAGTGGTTTCTCCATAACACTTTAACCAAAGGGATTTCTCGATTTCGTAATTATTTTGTCTTACAAACAATGATTTCCACTAGTTCTTCAATGTAACTTACATCATCTGCAATTGTTATCATTGGATCCTTAAGTATATGTGTAGGATCAGACCGATACTTCCTTAGCATACTCATATGGAATACATCATGAATCTGAGCTATCTCTGGTGGTAGTGCTAGCCTAGAAGCCAATGGATCGATTCTTTCTAATATCTCATATGGTCTTATGTATCGAGGACTCGGTTTCCCCTTCTTGCGAAATCAAATTATTCTTGTCCATGGTAAAACTCAAAGGAACACTTTGTCTCCCACTTCATATTCCATTTCTCTTATGTGTTGGTCTGCATAGCTTTTTTGCCTGTCTTGTGCTGCTTTAAGTTTGCTCTTGATTACCTTCACCTTATCTAAAGTGTCTTGCACTAGTTCTAGCCCTTCTAAAATATGCATCCCTTCTTCATCCCAATAGATTGGACTTTGACATTTTCTTTCATATAATGCTTCATATGGTGCCATCTGTATACTACTATGATAATGGTTATTATAAGCAAATTCAATCAAGGCAATATATTCATCCCATACACCTTTAAACTCTATCACACAAGCTCAAAGCATGTCTTCAAGTGTCTGAATTGTTCTTTTTGATTGCCCATCAGTCTGAGGATGAAAAGCAGTATTGAAACTCAACTTAGTACCTAAAACCTGTTGCAAACTGACCCAAAATCAAGATGTAAATCTTAGATCTCTATCTAATACAATGGACACTAGAACACCATGTAATCTGACAATTTCATCCACATATCTCTTGGCTAAGTGCTTAAGTAAATTACCCCATCGAATAGGCAAAAAGTGAGCTGACTTAGTTAGTCTATCAATGATCGCCCATATAGCATCATTCTTCTTCAATGTCCTCGGTAACCCATATACAAAGTCCATGGTTATCCTCTCCTATTTCCATACTGGAATCATCAATGGTTTCAATTTTCTAGTTGGTGCTAGATGTTCTATTTTGATCTATTGACAAGTCAAACATGTTGAAACATAGGCTGCTGCATCTTTCTTCATTTTAGGCCACCAAAAATGAGATCGCAGGGTATAATACATTTTTGTCATTCCTAGATGTAAGGCATATGGAGCATTATGTGCTTTTTCTAGGATTTCTCTTTGCAAGTTGTCAACATTAGGCACACAAATATGAGAACCCAACATCAAGGCATCATTTTAAATATGAAAATCACCATGTCTCCCCTATTTTACCATTTCAATCATTCAATGTAACTTTGGATCCTTGCCCTTTAATTCGATCATACAACACTGGTCTCACTTGAAAAGTGGCAATCAACACCCTATTCTTTTATATGTTTAGCTCCATAGTCATAGCTCATAATTAAACTAAATAAGATAATGGAAACACCTGTAAATGACTACACCACTTCTTGATTTCCTGCTCAAAGCATCAACAACCACATTTTCCTTTCCTGGGTGATACTGAATAGTACAATCATAATCCTTTAGCAGTTCTAACCACCGTCTTTGTCTCATGTTTAATTCTTTTTGGCTCATCAAATACTTGAAACTCTTGTGATCTGTAAATATCTAAAAAGTTTCTCCATACAAGTAGTGTCTCTATATTTTCAAAGCAAACACAATAGCAGTAAGTTCTAGGTCATGTACTGGGTAAGATAACTCATAAGGTTTCAGTTGTCTAGATGCATATGCAATTACCTTACCATGTTGCATTAGAACACATCCCAAACCTTGATGAAAGGCATCATTATATACTATAAATCCTCCATTACCAGTAGGAATGGCTAACACTGGAGCATATGTCAATCTATCTTTTAATTCATCAAAACTCTCTTGACAGGCTTTAGACCACTGAAATGGTACATTTTTCCGAAGTAATTTAGTCAAAGGAGTAGCTATAAGTGAAAACCCCTTAACAAATCGACGATAATACCCAGCTAGTCCCAATAAACTTCAGACTTCTATCACATTCTTTAGGGTTTCCCATTTTACAATTGCTTCAATTTTGTTTGGATCCATCTATATGCCCTTTTTCAGAAATTATATATCCTAAAATTATCACATGGTCAATCTAGAACTAGCACTTGTTTAATTTAGCAAATAGCCATTTTTCTCTCAAAATTTGTAACACAATCCTTAAATGTTGTTCATGCTCCTCTCTTCTCTTTGAATACACCAGTATGTCATCAATGAACACAATTACAAATTTGTCTAAGTATGGCTAGAACACTTTGTTCATAAGAGCCATAAACGCAGCTAGTGCATTAGTCAAACCAAATGGCATCACCAAAAATTCATAATGCTTATATCTGGTTCGAAAAGTTATCTTCGGTACATCTGAGTTTGAAATTTTGAATTGATAATATCCTGATTTTATGTCAATTTTAGAAAACACTCGTGCTCCTTATAACTGATCAAACAGATCATCTATCCTTGGTAAAGGATACTTGTTCTTCACAGTGACCCGATTTAACTGCCTGTAATCAATACATAACCTCATTGTCCCATCTTTCTTTTGAACAAGTAATACTGGAGCACCCCATAGTGACACACTGGGTCTGATGAATCACTTGAAAAGGGATTCCTACAATTGGGTCTTTAATTCTCTTAACTCAGTTAGAGCCATTCTATAGGGTGATATGGATATCGGTACAGTTCCTGGGATTAACTCAACTGTGAATTTTATCTCCCTATCAAGTGGCAAACCAGGTAAGTCAGCTAGAAGCACATCTGGAAACTCATTCACGACGAAAATATTCTCAAGTAATTCATTTGTTAACCTTGTGTCTACCACGCTTCTGTTGCGCCATTCTGATTGCAACAACTTTTAGTTTGGTATAACTTTCAAGATTTGCAGCTGTGATCTTACTTATAATTTCATATCTCAGTCCCTCTTCAAATTTTGACATTTGTCTTTATCAGTGGTTACCATGAAGGATGCATAATGAGATAATTGATTGAATTTTACCTCATATTCAGTTATAGTTATCTGCTCTTTCTTTAGGTTTAAAAACTCTCTTCTTTTATCATCTTTATATACTTCTGGCATGTAATTGTTATTGAAGTCATGAAGAAATTCATCCCATGTAAGCACTGGAGGCTGGGCATCATTCCTTGGAATGGTTTCCCACCAATCATATGCATCCCCCTATAATAGTGATACTGCATAATCAAACTTTTCTTCTGGTTTGCATTTCATCAAGTTTAAAACTCTTTGTGTTCTTTTTAGCCATGTCTCTGCCACTAATTGATTTGTGGTACCACTGAAGTCAACTGCACCTTGTTTTCTTAATTTATCATACCTTCTCTCTTTTTGAATTTCTATACCCTGCACTGTTTGTTCACCAATTCTATGTTGCATTTGACTTTGAGATATATGTTATGCATGAGAATGTGTAGGAGATCTAACTCTATTAACAAGTTGATCTCTTAATGGTTGTCATGATGCTTGTATGGAATGCCAATCGGTTGACTCCTCTCTCCTTGGTGAACCATGGGTATTACCATGACTACCCTCTGTTAATGCCCTATATACATATAAGACTATGTCATATGATAATGCAAAATTGTGCAAAAGTCATGTCATGTTCATATGTATGTCCTTATGGAACCTATCCCTACTCTGATACTAATAACTGTAACGACCATTTTCATTTGACATAACTCATACTGCTCTGATACCAATCACTGACCATTTTCATTTACAAAACTCATATCATTCATGTCCATAATACATATGCATAAAGGTTTTATCCATCCTTCACACATAATCCAACATGTATTTTCATGTACATATATATTGGCTAATGTCCTGACACGAGGAGAGAAAGAGTTGGAATTCAGCTAACGACTTGTGGTCCATGTGTCTCAATGCAAATCTCTAAGCACCAAAGTGTCTAATCCCTATTCTTCAGTATTTGATTTAGTATCTAAAAAAATATTTGTGATTTGGTGAGTTGCGACTCAGTAAATAAAAATAATAATGAAATTCTTATGGCAAAACCCATAATCAAATATCATCAAGACACATTGCAAGTATAATAGTTGACTATGCAAGTGCAAATGCAATAGCTTTGTTTTTGTCGTGACTATGCAAGGCAAACACTGCTCCTGGGTAATTCATGTGATTCATTTAACATATGATTTAGGACCTATTGGTCCATCTTCCACGTGATTTGCAAGTGTTTTGGCAAGCCGGTCACAACGTCCTTTTAATTCCATATGCAAGTGCTTGTTCATAAATCATGTGTCAAGTAATCGTTAAGAGCATTTGATTCTCACTTGGCTTGTATTCCCATATAACATGTTAAAATTCAATCATTCTTACTTGACTTGTATTCTCATGTGTTGGACTAGGATGATTAATCCTAAGTTTAGAACCTCTTTTGATCTTGACAAAGTAGATTGATCATCACTAATATTTCAAATAAGTGTTGTTTTTGCAGAAATGAATCAATCTCCCAAGAAGAAATGAAAGGAGTTGAT